>MU737353.1:95622-119705 GCA_026770625.1 Nicotiana glauca | reverse complement strand
AGGGTGGGGGGGGAGGTGGGGGGGGGGAGGTGGTGGGGGATATAATGATTACTTTGGTTAAGATGAGCCGGTCAAGATGGGCTAAAATTTGCGTCATAACACAACCCGTCCAACTCTTATCAAGTTTTACTTAATATCTGTTGCTTTCTTATAAATTGTATAATTACTAAATAATTGTTCTAGAGCCGAGGGTCTATCAGAAACAACATCTCTATCCTCTTAAGGTATGAGTAATGTCTACGTACATATTATTCTCACCAGACTCCACTTGTGAGATTTTACTATTTTGTTGTTATTGTTGTTGTTGTGGTCATTGTTGTATAATTACTAAATAAGACTTTTTTATTCTTTTGTCATGGTCATATATAACATACTTTAATGTATAATATTTTTGTTTTGTGTTATGATGTGTAATGGGTAGATAGAAAATGGTAGCACCTAAGATTATGGTGAGATGAATATAATCCCGTTTATCCTTAGTTAGATATCTCAAATTCAAGTTTTAGGAATGAAAAACTCAAGTAAGAGCGCTTTCTCATTTAACAACTTACTAACGCGAATTCAGATTAGTTGGGTCTCAAATGCGAGTATTGGACATCGGATTGAAAAAAAGAATGTAGAAGGGTGGAAAATGGTAAACCTGGCCAAGTGGAAGTTGAGGAAGGGAGAGCCCATCATGGAGGCCACTCAACTGAGTGCGTAAATATGGATCAATTGAAATATATAGGATCTGTACTGCAACATTTCCATTTGGGATCGAATTTTCTGATAGAGAAAAACTCACAGTTCGTAGCTTAAGATGATCAGAATTTGGAATTCCTTTTGGTGCATAACAAGCAATGTACCACTCTCCGTTCTCCACCGCCGCCGCCGCCGCACCACTAACTGCCATGAACTAATATATTCTCTGTGCTTGTATATGTGTTTTAGTGCGTGAGTGTGTTGGAGAGATTTCGAAATATATAGGCGTTGAGGCAGTAAAGGAATATAAATAATATAGATGAATAAAATGACACTTTTTTCTATTATTTCTTTCTGCAATATTCCTAATAAAATAGCAATGGATGTTAGTATGTTACATCAACAACGTAAAATATTGAAAACCGTGCATTTCATGTTAAAAGAAAATTATTGAAATGTAAGTGAAAGAGATTATTGATTATCTATAAACCAAATCATACCACCAAATCAACTAATATAGATGAATAAAACGATGGAATACTATTTTCTATTATTTCTTTCTGTATTCCTAATACATATAGCAGGTATGTTAGTATGTCACATCAACAACGTAAAATATTGAAAACCGTGCATTTCACGTTAAAAGAAAATTATTGCAATGTAAGTGAAAGAGATTGTTGATTATCTATAAACCAAACCGTACCACCAAATCAACAAAAAATAGATTTTTCAATCTAGATTTTTTTCGGATTTTTCGATTTTGTCGGCTTTTCAAAAACATTTCCCGGTAAAATTTTTATAGTACAAATCAACAACGACCCAATAAAATCTTACTAGTGGGGTCTGGGGAGGATATTGTGTATGCAGATTTTACCCATATTCCGAGGGGGTAGAGAGGTTGTTTCCAACATACTCTCGGCTGAAAAATACAAAAAAACAAAAAAAGACAATATCAGTACCACCTCATAAATCATTAAAAAAGTAACAACATGGGAACAAGAAGATAGATGCAAAACAAAAGCGATAGCTAGTAAAGACTCGGCACTATGAGAAAGGAAAGAGTAGTAAGACACAACATTGCTACTAGCGGACTCACGATAAAAACCCTAGCAGACTAGCCTCACAAAGATACAAAGAAAATAAAGACTCAACTATCTCCTAGCCTACAACCCTAATCTTTGATCTCCACAAATTTCTATCAAAGGGCATGTCCTCGGAGATCTGAAACTTCGCCATGTCCTGCCTAATCACCTCTCCCCAATACTTCTTAGACCGCGATCTACCTCTCCTCATGCCCTCCACAATCAGTCGCTCAACACCTCCTTATCGGAGCATCTAGGCTTCTCCTCTATATATGCCCGAACCATCTGAGTCTTGCTTCCCGCATCTTGTCATCCATGGGCGCCACAAAACAAAATATGAGATGAGTCATTGTATTGTACTAAAATATTCAACAACAAAGATAAATAAACAAATATTGTTAAATAATAACTCATAATAAAATTAATCATAATCTCGTATTAAGTCATGCTAAAATAAATATGGGTAATAAACATTCCATTAATTACTTGACTAAATACTAAAGAAACAAAATTAAATTAAATTATGTATTTCCATTGTCTAAACCAATGCAAAAGGAAAACAAATAGATATTCAACACTCCTATCATTCCAAGCGTTGAATTGAATTTTTGAAAAATGGGCCAAAATTGTCCCTAAACTATCAAAAATAGAGCAATTTTGTCCTCCATTTCATTTTGATATAAAATATGTCCTTACCGTTGACAAACCAGCTCACTTATACCCTCAAAACTAACGGTTACTGTATTGGAGAAAATTGTATTCATATATATGGTGACGTGTCATGACACGCAGGATGCTCAATAAATTATACTTAGCTATGGTTCAAGAATTACAAAGCAGGTACGAGTAAGCAAAAAGGAAGAGGCACGGGACAAAAGGATCAGTGCCCGTTCCTGTCTAAGTTTATTTACATTTGAGCAATGGAAAGAATGAATCTGGCTATAAAAAAGGGTGCAAATACGGCATTTAAAGAATATTAAATGCTGAAGTCGTTAAGGAATGTACACATTCAATATAATGATTGTGTAACGTAGCATTAAATGTCATTAATTACTCATAATAGCCGCATTATGATTTAGACATAATGTACATTCCCAAAAGAATAAATAAAAGGGGAAATATGTAATCAGTTGAGACACAAGTTACTATTGGAATATACTTTATTTTACTTGATTTTTGATAATATCATTCCAAAGTCTCTTTCTTTACACACTTTTTCGATTATCAGTACCCCAATTCTTCTAAATTCTAGCTTTGGCCAAAAAGCTATTTTTTGGTTAAATAAATTGGTTCCGTTACCGGAAATCGGATAATCAATTATATCTTAACTTGATTTTTTGTGTTGAATCAATTATGTTGAACAACAACGACAACACTCAAGGAAATCAAATCAATCAGAAAAATTAGGGAGATCCGCAAAATAATGATAGTCAAGTTCCAACTCCACAAGACTCACCACGACAATCTCGTGAGGGCACTCCTGACGAATTTCACACAGAAGAACGTGGTCAATTTGCGAATGAAGAAGCTATGAATGATGCCTTACAAAAACTTATCACTAGTCAGGTTAACAAAGCTTTACAAGCTTTTGTTAGTCAATTACCCGCTGCTCCACCCACGCCTACTCCAAACAATAATACTTTGGAGAATCCTTGTTCTGGACTGGTTAACTCACGCAGCAGTGGAGCCCCCAGTGAAACACAGGAGGGAGACCCAGGTAATCCAGTTAATTCTAATCTATAAAATCTAGTACTAACATTACAGAAACAGCTTAAGGAGCAAAATGAACGCATAGATCAAATACCCGGAGTACCACCCGTGATCAAGGGAGTAGATATAGATAAATATTCTCAACAACCATGGAAGCCAAATGCCGCTCCCCTCCCAATTCCAAAGAAGTTCAAGATGTCTGATATTCCAAAGTATGATGGTACAACAGACCCACGAGATCACGTTACTGCATTTACAACTAGTGTCAAAGGCAATGATTTGACGAAGCAGGAAATTGAATCAGTCTTGGTCAAAACATTCGGTGAAACCCTTACTAAAGAGGCCGTAACATGGTATTCTCTTTTACCTGAAAATTCTATAAATTCGTTTGCTCAGCTTGCATATCTATTTATTAAAGAACACTCGGGAGCTCAAAAAGTTGAAAAGAGAATGGAAGACATCTTCAAAATAAAACAAGGAGATTCAGTGTTGCTTAGAGAGTTCGTAGATAGATTTCAACGGGAAAGAATGCGGTGCCACAAGTACCTGGCAATTGGACGACCATAGCCTTCTCCAGCAATTTGAATGAGAAGAGTTCAGAAGCCACAAGGCGACTCAAGGAAAGCCTTCGAGAATTCCTAGCAACAACGTGGAATGATGTCTACAACATATACAACACAAAGATGAGGATTGAAGAAGATATCATTTTACGACATAAAATAGAAGAAAAAGTAAGTTCAAGGCATGTAGAAAATGAAAAAAGATCTGGTAAAAAGATGTACGAGGCATACATGGGACCTGCGGGAAAGGACTCACGGTCAAGGCAAGATAATCAAAGGTACGATCATAAATATAGAAACAGGGAATCAGGATCCTCATCAAGGTTTGGAAATGATCGAAACTCACGTGGACCACGAGACAATGATGGAAGTTTAAAAGCAAGGTTTGGCGGTTATAATTTTAACGTAAGCACCTCTGAGCTCGTAGCTATTTTAAGAAGCATGGGAGATAAGGTACGATGGCCAAAGGAGATGAGATCAAATCCAAACAGACGAAACCGTGATCATTGGTGTGAATTTCACAACGACCACGTGCATAAAACCGCAGATTCCAGATTTTTGCAGGGCGAGGTTGATCATTTGTTAAAGCAAGGGTATCTCACTAAGCTATTTAGTGAAAAAGGTAAACAAACATATATGAAGAACAGACAGGAGTCTTTGAAACCGCCCTCGCCCAAAAGAACCGTCAATGTTATAAGTGGGGGTGAAGATATCAATGGCGTTTCATATACCGCAGCTAATAAAACTTCCAAGATATCAATCACTCATGGGAAGTAGTTACGAAATGTACTGGAAGAAGAGAATATTACATTCAACGATGCAAATGCTGAGGGTCTCGTAACTCCATATAACGACGCACTGGTAATATCTTTACTTGTATATGACACTAACGTGAAATGAGTTTTGATTGATCGAGGCAGTTCTGTGAATATTATTTTGATACGAGTATTACGCGATATGCAAGCTGAGGATCAATTGATTCCAAAAGTGCATACTTTGTCGGGATTTGACAACTCTAGTGTTATAACGAAAGTAGAAGCAATCCTTACTACATTCGCAGAAGATGTTGTCAAAGATATCAAATTTCAAGTCGTAGATATGGAAATGTCTTATAACATTATTCTTCGGAGGCCATGGATCCGTATCCATGGATGCTGTACCATCAACCTTACATCAGGTTATTAAGTTTCCATCACCATGGGGGATATGTCAAATTAAAGGCGACCAACAAATATCTAGGAGCATCAATTCCGTTGCAGATTTAACTATTTAGGGTGGAGACAAATAGCAATTACAGAATTCAGCTGAGGGTAACATGGTGTCAACCTCAACTGAGCAAGGAAAAATAGATGTGGATTCAAGACCTGATACAATTCAAGAACCAGAGGAGAGTGAGAACATCAAAACAACGATAGAAGAGTTAGAGGCTGTGGTTTTATTTATACACTGGCCCGAGAGGAAAGTGTATATAGGAGCCAATCTCAGCCCGGAGGTAAAGTGTAAGTTAATTAAATTTTTAAAAGCTAATGCAGATTATTTTGCTTGGTCCCATTCTGACATGATAGGGATGCCACCAGAGTTCATCTAAATGAAGATCCATCATACCCTCTAATCAAGCAAAAGAAAAGAAAGCAAGTAACTTTCAAGAATAAGGTGATTCAAGAAGAAGTTCAAAAATTGTTGAAAATTGGTTTAATTCGTGAGGTAAAATATCTTGACTGGTTAGCTAACACTGTTGTGGTTCCTAAGAAGAACGGTAAGTGGCGAGTCTATGTAGATTACACAGACCTTAATAAAGCCTGTCCAAAAGATTCTTTTCCTTTACCGCACACAGATCAATTAATTGATGCTACTTAAAGGCATGAGCTATTAAGTTTTTAGGTGCATATTCAGGCTACAATCAAATCAAGATGGATCCAGGAGATGAGGAAAAAACTTCTTTCATAATAGATAGAGGGACTTACTGTTATAAGGCAATGCCCTTTGGCCTTAAGAATGTAGGTGCAACGTATCAGAGGTTAGTTACCCAAATGTTTCAAGAACATTTAGGTAAGACAATGGAGGTATATATAGATGATATGCTAGTTAAGACTCAACATTCAGAAGATCATATATTGCACCTGTCTGACACGTTTAAAATTTTACGAAAATATAATATGAAGTTGAATCTAGAAAAATGTGCATTTGGTGTGGCATCAGGTAAGTTTTTATGTTTTCTTGTTTCTAACCGTGGTATTGAAGTGAACCTTGCACATATTAAGGCCATTGAAGAAAATCCTGATATACTTTCAAACAAGAAAGAAGTACAAAGACTGACGGGAAGAATCGCAGCTTTGGGAAGATTCATTTCTAAATCATCGGAAAAATATTTTAAATTCTTCTCGGCCCTTAAAAAGCAGGATCATTTTGAGTGGGATGAGGAGTGTCAACAGGAACTTAGAGATTTGAAGACTTACTTATCAAATCCACCTTTGCTAGCAAAACCAAAGGCTGGGGAGAGACTTTTCATCTATCTTGCTGTTTTAGAAGTTGCGGTAAGCGCGGTTTTGGTTCGAGAAGAACAAGGTAAACAATCTCCTATCTACTATATTAGTAAATCTTTATTAGATGTAGAGATACGATATCCACAACTAGAAAAACTAGCACTTGCTTTAATCATGACATCTAGAAAGTTAAGACCATATTTTCTATGTCATCCCATTGTTGTGGTAACTGCATACCCTTTACGTAATATATTGCATAAGCATGAATTGTCAGGAAGGTTAGCCAAATGGGCCATTGAACTGAGTGAATATGAAATCACGTACCTACCTAGAACAACAATAAAGTCCCAGATATTAGCTAATTTCGTGGCTGACTTTAGCCAGGGAATGCAGTTAGAAGCAGAAAAAGAAGTATAGATACTTAATGGGGCTAATCTAGGAACATGGACCTTATTCGCTAATGGATTATCTAATGTAAAAGGTGCAAGATTAGGAATTATATTAGTACCACCTACGGGTGAAACTATTAGGTAAGCTATTAAGTGTCATTCCATGACTAACAATGAAGCGGAGTATGAAGTTGTGATTGTAGGTCTAGAGTTGGCACGAGAACTTGGTATAAATCAAGTGGTGATCAAAAGTGATTCACAACTCATGGTTAATCAAATGCTGGGGACTTACACAGCTAGGGAAGAAAGGATGCAACAGTACTTGTAAAAGGTATGGGAATTGATAAAGCAATTCCAAACTTGGAAGGTCATACAAATATCAAGGGATGAAAATGGTGAAGCGGATGCCTTTGCCAATCTCGCATCCGCAGCTGATGTGGCAAATGATGCAAACGCCTCAGTTGTACACTTATTTCATTAAGTTATCAAACCTGATAAGGATGAGGTAAAGTTTAATAATTTAACTTGGGATTGGAGGAACGAAATTATTGCTTTTTTACAGTACGGTACCGTTCCTAATGACAAGAGACAAGCGCATGCACTTCGCAAAAAGGCTGCTCGTTACTGTTTAAAACAAGGGAACCTTCACCGTAAAATGTTTGGTGGCCCCTTAGCAAAATGCCTCGGACCTTCTCAAATGGAGTATGTGATGAGGGAAATACATGAGGGGCATTGCAGGAATCACGCAAGAGGAAGATCACTGGTGAGAACCTTGATTAGAGTAGGGTACTATTGGCCTAAAATGGAAGAAGAAACGGCAAGTTTCGTGGCTAAATGTGACGAATGCCAGAAGTATGGTAACAATATGCACATGCCAGTAGAATTATTACATCCAGTCATTGCGCCGTGGCCGTTTATGAAATTGGGAATGGATATAGTAGGACCATTACCTCAAGTAAAAGGATAAGTAAAATTTCTTCTCGTAATTACTGATTATTTCACTAAATGGGAGGAGACAGGAGAATTTAAACAGGTGCGAGAAAAGGAAGTTAAAGATTTTATTTGGCGAAATATCATCTGCCGATTTGGTGTACCAAAGGAAATCGTATGCGACAATGTCACTCAATTTATCAGAGCTCAAGTCACAGAGTTTTTTGAGAGTTGGCAAATTAAAAGGATTACATCTACACCTTATCACCCAGTGGGTAATGGCCAAGCAGAATCAACAAACAAAGTCATAATAAATAATTTAAAGAAGCGATTAGAGGAGTCAAAAGGGTAATTAGCCTGAAGTGTTACCCGGAGTTTTGTGGGCATATCGCACAACAACAAAAACGAGCACAGGTGAAACACCCTTCTCTTTGGTTTATAGAGCTGAGGCACTAATCCCGGTTGAAATAGGAGAACCAAGTGCAAGATTCTCACAAGCAGCACAAGAGTCTAATGATGAAGAAATGCGGGTCAATTTGGACTTATTGGAAGGCAGAAGAGAAGTTGCATTAATAAGAATGGCAGCACAAAAACAAGTGATTGAACGATATTACAACAGGAAAGCTCGTCTGAGATACTTCAAAATTGGGGACTTCGTTCTTAAAAAAGTTTTTCAATCGACAAAGGCAGCCAACGCAGGTAAACTAAGCCCAACCTGGGAATGACCCTATAGAGTTCGTGATATTGTAGGAAAAGGAGCATATGAATTAGAAACAATGGATGGAAAGGTGCTTCCTTCACATTGGAGTGCTGTTCATTTGTAGAGATACTACTTCTAATGAAAAACCCATGGTCAGGTATCACTATGTTAAATTTAATTTTTCGAATTGTTAAAATTTTACTAACGATTTTAGATGATAGGAAAAACGCTAACCCGTACTAAATGATGAGTCACGACCTGTAAGGTAAAATGGAATAAACTAAAATTCCTGGCCCAGGGTTACAATTATTCTGAAAGAAATATAAACGGGTTAAGCAGTCTTCATCTATAATCTCACCTCAGAGTCCCGTATGTATATCTTTTTCAGGAAAAGGACCAAGTGAAAGAGACTATCAAGTGCTCGAGGCTTCATACTTCAACACTCAAACACTTGGGGGACTACACAGTATACACAATCACGTGTATAAAAGGCAAAGAAGATTGAGAAAGTAAAAATCAATCAAGCCTAGAAGAATCAAGTGCGAGGTGAAAGTCACGAAGTCATGGCATCCTTCATAGTATTCTTTCCCATGAGAACAATGGAGTCACCTCTCAAACCCTTCCCTATGTTTTGAAGCTAAAGGGACCAATGTACCTCAAAACAGTTAGGGTAAAGACCATGTACTAAAACGGGTTATATGGAAAAGCCCTGTATCTGTTGTTCTTCTTTTGTATAAATCTGTTACAAGGAAAACAGTTACGAGAAAGTTATAGATGTAATTCAAATATATGTAAAGTATTACTCAAAACTTGTCAAGGTTATTTCAAAAACATATGTGTTCCTATTTCTTTTATCGTATGATAACACTATTATGAAGTTGAGACGTCTTCTTCATTAAGTATCAAAATAGAAAAGAGCCCTCTTTTATAAAACTCATGTTATTTAGTCATGAGATTAACATAAGCATTTTCAAAGGACAAAAATGCAAACTATTTTTTAAGTCCTTGAAACAAAAAGGCACGAATAGAACAGATGGAAGGTTAATGATAACTTCTTAATATTTTAAAACTAAAGACTAAGTATAAACTCAGTCATCAAATTGTTCATACAAAAATGTCCCATAACAAGACTTGGGGACTTGTATTTCTAAAATCAAACCTTAACTGATAACCAAGGGTTTGATTACAAAAAACTATCACAAGAATCCAAAAACTTTAATAGTTTTCCAGATAGGTACCTGCAAAAAGGGAATTTAAAATAAATATAAATCTTTTCACTAAGAAGAAGGAACTGAAGAAGGATCATTAGCGGGCTCAACTGGAACAACATCATTAACAGATGAAGGTTGATCTTCAATCACAGCAGTTGGAGCATCAGCAAGCAAAGTCTCAGCTTGGCTAGCAGCAAGAAGCGCGGAAGAACTTGAAGAGAGGGTGCCACCCATGGCAATTTCAACAGTCACGGGGACTTCAACTGCGGGAGTCTCAGCCAAAGAAGTTTCAATCACAGGAACTTCAACCTCGGGAGATGGAAAATCTTGTGGTTGTTTAGCTCGTTCAATAGTCTCATTCACCTTGGCTAATTCTGATTCCAGGTTGAAACCTTCTTTGCCCATTTCCACTAAGGTGTCACGACGAGTATTTAAGAAGGTCCAACTTACCTCAACATTGGTTAACTCTTCAAGAACTTCATAATCTCTCTCCCAAGCAGCGACTTCATTCTTAAGTTCTTCATTTTCAGCCAAGACAGAACTGTAAGATGATTGAAGGGTGGTATGAGAACTCTCTAGCGCACGTACCTTGTCTACAGAAACTCGTAGTTCTTCTTGTGCCTGTGAAAGGTTTTATACAAGCTCCCCAGTATGCATTTCCTTCTGAGCCAGCAAAGCCTTTAGAGCCCTATTTTCCTTATTGGCCTTGGATAGATGCTCCGCAAAGGAAGATTCAAGGCGTTCTTTTTCCTTCTCAGTTTGCCTTGAAGAAAACTTAATCATCGCTAGCTCGGAGGATAATATTTGAACTTGCTGCCCTAAGGTATTTTTCCTCTCCTCCAAATCCTCCATGTCGATTTGGGCACCTTCAAATTGGCCCTTCCAGTTGTTTGCCTCCAACTAAGAGCCACGAGCAACCTCTTTTGAATCATGATCAGTCTTCTCCAAATCACGATCCAACTTCTCCAAAAGGGAAAGTCGGTTCATTAACTCAGTACCAATGAGGTTGTCCTACATAAACAAAAAAGATGGAGTCAGGATTTGAAAGTCAGAAGTTTTTATAAAATAAAGGATAAGAAAATACCTTTAGAGTGGCATGTACTATATCATTCATGAGGGTCAAATTACTATGGCTTGCAAGTTTAGCCTTCTCAATGACCCAATCCAAGGTTCGAGCCAAGTATCGGCTTGCCCGGACTTTCTTAAAAGACTATTGTTGGAAGGAACCTCAATGGTTATGCTCCTCATAACGGAACTCCTACTTGAAGAACCCACCTCCGTATGATGGACAATGGGGGCAGAAATTACTAAAGGAGGAGCGGTGGAAGGAGTAAAAATAATGGAGGAAGGGACAAAAGTAGTAGTTAATGAAGGTAAAGAAGCAATCACAGGTACAGAAGATGTAAAAGAAGACAAATGAGGTTCATTTAGAACAGGTCCTAAGGCTACACTACCAAAACCACTAATAAAGAGTTGATCTATTGACTCACGCGTGTTGTGAGGAGAAACATCATCATCGGTAATGATCACCGGAGTAATAACAGGCTCGAAAAGAGATAGGTGAGTGGAGACATCAGCCTCGTCTTCAGAGACGATACGTCTCCTGGCTCGTGGTCTTGACACCAAAGAGCCCTCGTCTTCTTCCTCTAAATCATCTTCTTCAGTAGATTTTCTCTTTACAGAGCCCAGGAATATATCTTGGGCTGAAGAGGAACGGGTACTTAAAGAGTCACGAGACGTCAAGACGGCCTCTGCAGTAACTCCTCGAATGGCAAATCCTGATAAAAAGAAGGGTAAAAATTAGAACAACAAAAATATTTATATACAGATAAGGTAAAAATGAAAATCCTTACCATGAGTTTTTACTTTCCAACCGTAACGGTTGGAAAGGGTTTTCCATGATCTACCCTTCATTGGGACAGTCTTCAGTAACTTTTCTACCCAACCACGGAAGTTGGGCACAGACTCCACTACACCCATGGTTGCTGAAAAGAAAAAGAAGCGAAATTAAGAAAAATAAGTAGGCCTTGAAATAAAAAGGCACGAGAAGGATTTAACACTTACGTGCAAAGTTCCACTTCTCAGGGAAGGGAACATTATTTTCACCCACTAAACCGGCAGTGGGAGTAGCAACAAATCGGGCATACCAGCCACGGTCTTTATCATCCTTGGGACTCACTAAAACCCTCTTGCTACTGGCTGCTAAGCCAAATACGTTGTTTCGAAAAAGCCTAGGGGAGTAGAGGTGAATTAGGTGGGGAAAAAGTGAATTCAACATCCGCCATGCTAGCGAGGTGCCTCAAGCAGGCAACAGCCCTCCAAACAATTGGACCAATTTGACCCAAACACACGTCGAAAAAATGACAAAAGTCTAGAATGACCAGGTCAATGGCCGGTTTAAACCCTACAGTAAAAGGATATGTGTATACAAAATCGAATCCTATTAAGTAAGATGTGATCCTTTGATTTGAGTTAGGAACAATGATCGAAAAATTGTCATTCCAATGACAATCCTTACGAACTACAGAAGCTAAAATATCTATGATTTGAGTAGGAAAAGGATCAGCACGATCTAAGGAGGCAACTTGGGAACTAAGAGACTCTCTATCATGATGAAAAGAAAGTTCAGAAGGGATAATTTCCTCCACTAGAGGCTCACGAAGTGGCTCAGAGGATTCTTTGTTCCGAGAAGAACTCCTCTAAGAATTTGAACATCTAGTCCCAGAAGAGGGACCAGAGCTAGAAGAAGGTGTTGACTCTCCACCATGAACAGATCCTAGGTTACGGAGTCTACCCCCTCTTCTATGTCTAACCAGAGCATTGGGGAAGCTATCTAAAATCTGGGTTCTCCTAGGGTTAGGGTTCGGTGAAGCTATGACAAAGAAGGTTGAAGTGAAGCAGAAAATAATAAGGGGGTTTCGAAGGATTAGAGTGTATGATACGCTTTATGTGAAATAGGACAAGAAAATAAGTTATATTTATATTAATGGGTAACCGGCAAAAAGAAAAAGTATGATGATGGAAGAACCATAATAATGATAATTGACACTTCGTGAACAGTGAAGCCGAAAAGAAAGCCTGAGAAAGTGCAGCAAAATTGTGTAACCAATAAGAGGATGGCACGTGTCTAGTGCATTAAAAAGAAGTGACAATTGAAGCGTCAACTCTGTCAGAGCATTAATGGTGACAAAAATTCTCCTTTAATGAATTTCACTTCCCAAGTATTCAAACTGATGAATAAATGAAAAGTGAGGGGACTATTTGTATTGGAAAAAATTGTGTTCATATATATGGTGACGTGTCATGACACGTAGGATGTTCAATAAACTATACCTAGCTACGGTTCGAGAATTACAAAGCAGGCACGAGTAAGGAAAAAGAAAGAGGCACGAGACAAGAGGATCAGCGCCCGTTCCTGTCTAAGTTTATTTACATCTGAGCAATGAAAAGAATGAACCTGGCTATAGAAAAGGGTGCAAATACGATATTTAAAGAATATTAAATGCTGAATCCGTTAAGGAATGTATACATTCAATATAATTATTGTGTAACGTAGCATTCAATGACATTAATTACTCATAATAGCCTCATTATGATTTAGACATAACGTACATTCCTAAAAGAATCTATAAAAGGGGAGATATGTAATCAGTTGAGACACAAGTTACTATTGGAATATACTTTATTTTACTTGTTTTTTGATAATATCATTCCCAAGTCTCTTTCTTTACATACTTTTTCGATTATCAGTAACCCGATTTTTCTAAATTCTAGCTTTGGCCAAAAAACTATTTTTTGGTTAAACAGTTACTCCACATAGGCATAAAGCATCTGAAAATATTATTTTTAATTAGCTGAATTGTATCTCTATGTAGGATAGATATTATCTTCTTTTAATTTTGGACGATAATCATAATTATCCAACTACTCCTAAAATCACCATTGTTGTTGTTTATCCACCAAGACGCCACCAGTACACCCCTTGCCAGTTATTCCAGCTCATTCTTTTTTATTCCATCTTCTCTTCCTTGCACGAATCACCAATTATTACCAGAAAAAAGGGGCGGCAACCTAGGCGGAAAAGATGACTCTCTCCAGAAAAGCCTCGTCCAGATCTAAAGGTTTTCCAATCGGGGTTTGTGCTTAGGACGATATTGCCAGCCAAATCTGAAGCTTAGAATTTAAGGTTTTGAAAATGGCTTTAGATATAGCTCATTGGTTTAGTGTTTTAGAGGCAATGGAGAAGGTCGACACCTTCGGTGTTCTGGTGGACTGTTAATAATGAAAAGTTACCTTTTTCAGCAATAGAGCTCTACGGCGTTGAGCTGTCTTATTGTAGTGGGTGTTATCTTTGTTTTCATCTATATCTGAGTGATATCTTGAATTTGGTGAGCACTTTTAATAAAGAGTCATGTGTTATAATTAGTGTTGTTTGATACTTTTTGTTTTTAGTTTTGCAGATGAAGAATTGATTAGATTAGCATTTCACAATTTTGAACTTCACACCTTGAATTTCTAACTCAAAATTATTTTTTAGATTATTAAAATTGTGACAGCTCCGATGAATATCTAAGTTGTGAATAGGTAGATTTGGCTCTTTGTCATTGTGGATGGTTCTCCTCCTAGTGGAATTTTTGGTGATCAACCATGATTTTCTTTAGGTTGGAGAAGATAATTCTATCCTCGGTGAAGATCCAACTCAGCAAAATATAATTCTTTGTAGTTGCTTTGTGCCTATGTGGAGTACCATTAGCTTTGAGGGTATAAGTGAGCTAGTTTGTCAACGGTAAGGATATTTTCAATACCAAAAAAATGCTCTATTTCTAATAGGAGGTGTTAGGTGCTTTTTGTTGAGGTCCCAGCGGGGTTATTTCGGATGGTTAACGGGAAGTTTTGGACTTGTGGAATTTAAAATTTGTTGCTGCTTCTAGTATTTTCACTTCTGCGGATTTGGGACCGCAGAAGCGGTATCGCATGATCGAGGAGGAAGTCGCAGAAACGGGAAGGTTCGTAGGTGCAGATTTTGGGACCGTATATGCGGAGTCGCAGATGCAACCATTTGGCCGCAGAAGCGAAGTTTTGCCCCTTAGTGAATTTTTGCAGAAGTGGTGCTTGGCCGTAGACGCGGAAGCCGCAGAAGCGAGTTTTGACCGCAGATGCGGTTTTGCCTGGGCAGAGATATTAAATTTCATCTTCGCGAATTGTTGAAAGGTTTATCATTCTAACTTCGGACTTGGAGAATTGTGGGCGATTTTGAAGAGGGTTTTCGAGGAGCTTTGATAAGGTAAGGATTTTTGGACTTAAAACACGATTTTATGGTGCAAATACATGGATTAGGGCTGAAAACATAAGAAATTAATGGTAAAAAATGGTGGTTTAGGGCTTGAAACTTAAAAGAGCAAGAATTGAGATTTGTGGGGTCATTTGGACTCTGATTTTGGTGTTCTTTTATATGTAAAGACCTGTGGCGAGATAAGGAACCCGTTGATGTAAAAATTTTTGAGTTTCGAGAAGTGGACCCGGGGCTCGGGTTTTGCTAATTTCGGGATTTTTGATATTTTTCGATTGTTTTCGCTTGGGCTTTGTTCCCTTAGCATATTGTGACGTATTCGTTCTGGTTTTGGATAGACTCGATGCGCGTAGATGCCGATTCGAGGGGCAAAGGCATCATAAGCTAGAGAAATTGCCGGTTCGAGGTGAGTAATGATTGTAAATGATATTATGAGGGTTTGAAACCACGTATTTGCACATCGTAGTGCTATATTGAGGTGACTTGCACGTCGGATAACGAGCGTGGGGTAGAGCACCGTTGGGGATTGTGACTTGGTCTGTCCCGATTAATGAATTTACTATGTATTTGACTGAAATTTACTTGTCATCATCATAATTTAGGCTGATTGCCATATTTGGGCTTCGTGCCAGCTATTTGAACCCTTCGGGGATTGTTGATGATATTTCCTCACTGTTTTGAATTTATACTTGAAGTCAGTCATGTATTTTCCACTATTTTTTTAAGACTCAACCAAGATTATTTTACTTTAACACTTGAAATGATATTTCTAACAATATTTGGGTTGAGCATCATATTTTACTGTTGCCCTAGTGGCTTATGTGGTTTTGATTGAGTAAGGCCGAGGGCCTGTATTGTGAGGATACTTTTGGATCGGGCTGCACGCCGCAGTAGTGAGATACTGATTTGATATGAGGCTGAGGGCCTAGATTTTATGCCACGAGATGACTTGATATTGCGCTTGGGCCATAAGGAGCCCCACCCAGAGTCTGCACACCCCCAGTGAGCATCATCGACGATAAATAGATCAGGCTACACGCTGCAGCGATATGTGGATTGGGCTGCACGCTGCAGCGGTACTGGTACTATTTGATGCTTTTACATTATTTCATTTGTCTGCCATTATGTGTTGTTTGTGCTACTTCTTGCAATATTTACCGGTTATTCTGGTATTATCTGATAACAGAGTGTTATGCCTGAGGTGCATAATTATGTGCTTATATGCACTATTTGTTTTGCATTCGTTTGCGTAACTTCTGAAAAAGTCATTTTCAAAGGAGGTTTAAACTGAGCTAAGATGTTTCTCTAAGGATTTCACAGCTTCACTTTTTTTCTAAAAAGGTTTACACTGCTCCTATACAACATGATGGTTTTCTTTACATGATTTCTTAATGCTCAGTTGTTATTTACCCTTATTACTCACTGAGTTGGAGTACTCACTTTACTCCCTGCACCTCGCGTGCAGATGCAGGTGTTTATTCACCCGATAGTGGGTTTTGGATGAGCGGAGGCAGAGTTATCGGAGTTTAGCAAGGTGACTACCAGCGTTCGCGGCATCGCTTTTCTCCCTTTTCGTTCCTTGCCCTGTTCCATGTATTTCAAACCTTGTAGTGGTATTCATATTCTAATAGTTTCTCGTGACTTGTGACACCCCGGTTTGGGCTGTGTCAGGTTGTACTTCCGCTAATTATTATCATTAAACCATATTTAAACTGCTTATGAACTGTTTTAACTGTTTAAAAGGATGAATTGGGTTTAGTTAGCTGGCCTTGTCCCCATGAGAGATGCCATCACGATCGGGTCCGGGTTTGGGTCGTGACAAGTTGGTATCAAAGCCCAGGTTACTAGGTCTCACGAGTCATGAGCAGGTTTAGTACAGTCTCGCGGATCGGTACGGAGACGTCTATATTTATCCTTGAGAGGCTGCAGAACCTTTAGGAAAACTTCACATTCTTGAATTCTTATCGTGCGTCCTTGATTCAGCTTTTAAAAAACTCTTGAAATTCCTTCCACGCGTTCGTATGCGTGCATGATCGCTCAGTATCAGATGTTCCTTGATGTTTTGTGATTCCCTGATCGAGGGGCAAGATGTAATCTCTATGAGTTTATGTTAGACCAGTTTGGAGGACTTAAGGTCAGATCTTTGCCTATGGCTTGAGCACTGTGGTGCTGATTGTGTGTACAAATGTTTTTGAACTTATGTGTTCAGTATTGTGTCTATTAGTGGAAGTGACGGCTGGATAGTCACGTGATGAGTATATTAGTACTAAGAGATGTATTTATGTGATTTGGAAGTGACGAGGGAGGTCTGCTGGATGATAAATGAACTAATAAGTGCTTGATTTCCATTGTGACTGGATGTGTAGCCCCGAGTTATGGGCGAAGGAAGAAGATTTTCATGTCTCCTAGTTGGGAGTGAAGTAAATTTCATGTTGTGGTATGAGTTCAGACTCAGGAAGACTGAGTAACTGTGTAATGTGTATGATGGTGGAAGGTATACATAAATGTTATATTGAGGCGAAACATGTGGGTTATCTCCTGCGCAGTGTTCTAAAGTGGTGTGATCCTTATATGTATGTTAGGAGGTCTCATGTTCAAGTGAAAAGTACGTGTTGAAATTTGAAATTTCGGGTCGCCTAAGAGAGTGGGCTTAGCTGTTACGGGGATGAATGCGAGAATTGCAGAAGATTTACAGTACTAGATGATTTGTGTTTTCACAAGCTTACAAATGATTTGAGTTTAATCTCGCTATGGTATTGTGGCATCAATCGAGTAAAAATGTTACGAGGTATTGAGCGTATCTTGATCTATGGCTTCGAGCCAAGTGGGGGAGTCTGCTGTGAGTAGTTGATTGCACAGTTAGGTGCTATATTGGTTCCAGTTTGGGGCATGCGAGTGAATTAGCTATGGCTAGAGAAAAGGAAAATTTTGACAAAGGTTATATTATGCTTCATAGGGTATGAGAATCATGTAATGTCTAGAGTGTTATTGGTAAAGAATGCTCGGTGCATAGAGCATGAAGTTGCTTGGTTGTATTGGGATGAGGATTTCATTTTGCAGTATCGGAGTGCCAATGAGGCACATGTGGTTCTGTTTGTTAGGTCAGGTAAGTTGCAGATTGAATAAAGAGTGAATGACTTTCGAGAATGGTTATAATGTGTTCAAGATTCTACAGGGAACAATCGGGTATCTTAAGGTTGTGTATGTGGTTAGAGATTGTGTTTTCATTGGAAGAGGTCAAGACTTATTGTATTTTTATGTTAATTATGGGATTCTATGTATCAGTATCAGGAAAGTAAAGGCAACAAATTTAGATTCGCATGAAGTTCTTCAGAGTAAAGTATTATGGAATGTGGTGTTTCTGGGAATATTTGAGAGAGTATTCAGTGGCTTATGGGTCTTAGAAAGTGTGGTCTTATGCTTGGGTCTCGTGTGGTAAGCCTGGGTTGAGGCATTGTGGTGCTATAACAAGAGGGAATATCAAGTTGATGATGAATCAGAAGGGAAATTAGATAGATGGAATAGCTTGATAGTAGACTGAATCGGTATGGTAAGGATATGATTAATTCTATGTATGTGTTCGAGGTAATGAGCCCTTGCAAGTATTTTGCAGCAATTCTCTTGGGTTTTGATGGCTTGCTTAGCTTGGTCGAGTTAGAAGGATTCAGTCCTGGCAGGTCTGATTTGTGCGAAGGGAATTCAGAGAGTTCTTGATGGTTTTTATCGCGGTTTGGAGATGTATATTTTCTATGGTCATGCAAAGCATGGGATGTGTAGTGACTTTTATTCTAGATGGGACCAATAGAATGTTTTTGACTAGTTGAGTACATAGATTTCTGTGGCTCGGAAGGGAGATAAAAGTTTTCATATTATCCCTGAATGGTATGGTATATGCAGTATGTTGTAAAGGACCAAGACTGGTATGTGCTAGGTTATAGTTCAGTTCTGAAAGGAAGATTATAAAACTCTTAGGCAATGGGTAGCCTCAGATAATCAAGGAAATGGTACTGCTAATTGGAAGTGATTTGATGAGAGTATATGTCTTAGAAAAGGGTAATGTGATTAAACTGATGATACTTCAGTAGTATTGTGGCACTTTCTTGTTGGATCGACTGGTGGTATTTGGGTTTTCTTGGTGGCACAGGGAAATTTTAGAGTATCTATCGTGGAATGATTGGGTATTAAAGGTGTGCATGTGTTCGGATGGTGAAATTGGGAATGGATATGTGGAGATGGAGGTTCTCATATATAGGCTATGATGTGGTTATAGATAGTATGTATCGGCACTATTTAGAAACTACCGGGATTTGGAGGCTCGAGTGGATCTTTCTTTGCTTGGTATGTTAGATTTTGGATATGATATTGGGGTGTAGACTGGTTGTCTTAGTGTTGGGTTATTCTGGACTATTGCGCTATGGGCTATGCCGGAAACGCCACGGGTTGAGTAGCGAGGTACGTCGGATTATGTTCTTGCAGTGTGGTTATATTTCAAAGACCTAGCAGACGGCTGGGAAGGATTGCCTTTCTTAATTAGGCCTTCGTGATGGATGTCAATGTAGAGGTTTCTACCATTGATTCAGTTTCGATGTTGATGCACTTTTCGGATGCGTTTCTTGTGGTCAGGCATGTCGCCGGGCAAGGTTGTGGATTTCGATATTGATTTGGTGCCGGGCTACGTATCGTATGGCTCCGATAGGAGCTGTAGTAGTGGAAGGAGCATCTTTAGGCTTCCTTGATGATGAGTTCATTGGCAGGTAAATGTGGATGTGTGTTCTATCTTGAGTCGGCTTGGCTGGCCCCGAATTGTATTGTTGAGGGATAGGTCGATTTGATTGTTATTGAGCTTGTTAGTTATCTGGGGAGATCTAAGAGTTGTTTTTCTGTGTTGTGAGACGTTATGACTATTGGTTATGGGCACATGTGGTGCAGTTCTATTGGGAATTCATAGTGGAAGTCAAGCGGGAAGAGTAATTGGGTGCTACTCGGTGAATGGAGTATCGGTTATGACCTATCGGGTTGCGTGATATATGTTATCCGTCTCACCGTAGGTGTAATGATTTGCTTTGGTTCCAGACATCAATTGAGCATGGTTGTCGATTTCGAGCACAGTGACTTGAGATGTTTCATGTAGAGTCGTGTTTGGATAGGGTCGCGCGTTGCAGCAAAGCTGTGTGGAAATATGACCTTATGAGTCAAATTTGTGTGTTCTATTTTTATGGTGTGAGATGGGTTCTCAGCCGTGTGATGTGATGATATTGGTGAGCTTGAAGTACGACTCTTTCGTTTGAATCAGTTTCATGATGTGAGTATGTTTGGATTGTTGCTTATTGGTGCGCAGACTGCGCAAGCTGTGGCCTTAGCCTATCTTGGTGTGTCATGTCACCAGAGTAATTATGTTGGAGTAGATGAGATCATTGGGGCCGGTAATGAATACAAACAGATTCGATTTCAGCATGTTCGATAGGTAAATATCGAGGTTCGGTTCAAAAATTTGCTATGGTCCTTGCCAAAGGAGAAGTAACCTTATGGATGACTGATCTGAGAGATGGTTATAATTTATTGCGTGTTTCATTTATCATTGGTAGTATATGGAATTGTTGGAATGAGACTTTAGTTGATAAGAGGTTTCTACCGGTATTCGAGTGTTGTGTGCAGCTGCTGTGAATGGAAGTTATCACTACATGTGTTTGAGTTACTTGGTATATCGGATAATTGCACTTGAGGTTGCAGGCATGGGTTACTACAGCTAGTTCGGGTCTATTCAAAGTATACGCGTGATGTTTTGATCGTATTGATGGTTTCAGAAGTGAAAATGTGGTTCTATGGTTTATGGGCTAGATTAGATTGTGTAATTTTAGTTAAAAGGTGTTATCGGACCTATATGAGATAGCGTGACATGGGATCACCCCCGGGTATATGAATGGTAAAGTTATTCAGCTATTGGTTGGCTTCTAGAGCAACTCTGGGTACGCTCGAGGATGAGAGTTTGTTTAAGTTGGGGAGGATGTGACGACCCGACCCGTTGTCTCATGGGTTACCACTCCGTTTCCCCCATTTTCTACTTCTTTATGCTTCATTATCAGTGTCTTGTGTGATCGGGTTGTCTTGGATTGATTTTAGAAGGAAATGAGACACTTAGTCTCTCTAAGGAAGGCTTAGTTTAGAAAAGTTAACCGGATATTGGCTTATGTGTTAGAGGGCTCGGATATGAATTCCAATGATTCGGTTAGCTTCCGGGGATGATTTGTGACTTAGGAGTGTGATCGGAAGTGATTTTGGAGGTCCGATGTAGAATTAGGCTTGAATTGGCGAAGTTAGTATTTTGGCGAATTCCGGTTGAGAGGTGAGATTTTCATCTGAGGGTCGGAATGGAATTTCGAGAGTTGCAGTAGCTTCGTTTGGTGATTTGGGATGTGTGTGCAAAATTTCAGGTCATTCGGAGGTGATTTGGTTGTGCAAAATTTGATCGAATGTGTGTTTCGAAAGTTTTTGAAGAACTTTGGCTTGAATTCGATGTAATTTGATGGTTTTGGTGTTGTTTGAGGTGTTTTAATAATTGAAACAAGTTTGAATGATGTTATAGGAGGTGTTGGTGCTTTTGGTTGAGGTCCCGGGGGGCCTCGGGGTGATTTCAGATGGTTAACAGGAAGTTTTGGACTTGTGGAATTTAAAATTTGTTGCTGCTTCTGGTGTTTTCGCTTATGCGGAATTGGGACCGCAGAAGCGGTATCGCAGGATCGAGGAGGAAGTCATAGAAGCAGGAACGTTCGTAGGTGCGGATTTGGGGACCGCATCTGCGGAGTCGCATATGCGACCATTTTGCCACAGAAGCAGAGTTTTGCCCCTTAGTGAATTTCCGCAGAAGCGAACCTTGGGCCGCAGAAGCGGAAGCGACAGAAGTGAGTTTTGACCGCAGATGCGGTTTCTCCTGGGTGTTGATACCCAATTTTTTCCTAAGTAATTTTATACCCAAAATACTTCCAAAATAACATATTCGTGCATATATAAGCACACCCAAGAGTTTTGGCGTTTTTAAATGATTTTTAAACCAATTTATTGCCTATTTTAATACAATAAAATCCAATAATTATTCCCAAAATTATCATTCTTGGTGAATAATTTATTCTATTCTCACATTTACACCAAAATATAATTAGGGTAATTTTCGCATATTTTTTATAAGTTCATTTGGTATTTTAAAGCTAAATTGCATATTGTTGCAATTGTAGCCTATCTTGTAATTTATGGCATTTTATATTTATAAAATTAGTTCCAACATTTTTTAATTAATATTTATATAATATTCATTTACCCAGTACTCTTAATCTGCTTTTTAAAATCGTATTACTATTTTATAAAAATTTTAAAAGGAAAATTGGCTATTTACGACCTAGCCCCAATTACATTTCAATTATAGCCAAATTGGCACCCCTATTCAACCCAATTCAGCCCCAAAATTGAGCCCAAATCACCCTAGCCCAATTTCGTCCTAACCCTACCCTTTACCCATTTAAACCAAACCCGTCCGTTTTCTTCTAATCTGAGCCGTTGATCATTTGGATCGACGTCCTTGACCTCCCCTTTCCTTTTTTAATTCCAAATGACTTAAACCCTATATCATTTTTTCTCTACCACCACCTCTGAATCCCCTCCTCTCTCAACTCTCTCTCAACTCACCTCAAACCCTAGCCGCTGCCTCTCACTAAAACCCTAATCTATGGCTTCTCAGGCTCATCGGAGGCATATACTAGCCTCTCATGGCTTCAGCGTGCTCGTTTCTAAGGTCCTATGACCAGGTCTTGAAGGGTTTCGACCAAGCCTTGGCTCGATGACTGTTCTTCGGTCGTCTTCATCCTTTGTCCAGCCAATCATGGTTATTCGAGTTCGACCTTTCATACTTAGATCGATGGTTTCCAAAGCTTTTCTCATCACCCGGGTTTCTTACGAAACCCTAATCTCTGAGGTTCCTTCGACTTATTTTTATATCGGCTCCGGATCTATGTGTGTGCAAACCTTCTATGCATTTTTCTAAAAGTTTCTTTAATTTTCGCTTTCAGAAACTCTTTATTCTTCAACTAGGGTTTCATGTCGAGTTATTTCAAATATCTTCTCCGATTCTCAACATGTTTTACTGTGTTTTGTTTGTGTTGTTTTCTATCTGAGTTAGCATGTCAATGCCTGGGTAGCCCTTATCCCTTCTTTTGCACTTACACCTCATTCTTAGAACTTAAGTTATACCCCCTCTTGTGTGAGCCTTGCCTTGGGACCCTAGAGCTCCCTCTGAACTTGGACACATAAGGGTTGGCCCTTCCACACTGCACAACTCCATTTCTGTTCAACATCTTGGGTGTATGCTTTTCCTGGGGTTCCTAAAATCCCTTGGATCTCTGAAACACCCTAGATGAGAGAAGACTTGGAAATCTGGATCTCAGAAGTGGCTCAATCTCATATTATTCGGCCTCAAGTCTGGATTAGGCTGCTCGGATGTGGCTGAGGGTTTCTGATGTATTTTTAATTCCAGATTATTTCTTTTGGGATATAATAACTTGTATAAACTCGGGGAACTTAGTAAAAAAGGGGGATGGGATTTAATTTTTATGCATCAAGGGTAGAAATCATGCATATAGGAGTTTGTTACGATTTCTGCAATTTCACACCTAGAAATCATGCTTATAGGTTAACTTTCAATTTCTGCAAATACACCTAGAAATCATGCTTATAGGTTAACTTTCAATTTCTGCAAATACACCTAGAAATCCTGCCTATAGGTTAAATTTTAAACTTTTGCAAACTCACATCTAGAAATCATGCATATAGGATTCATTCATAATATCTGCCTCTCCGCGCATAGATATCCTGCCTATAGGTCAACTTCTAAATTCGTATAAAATATGGTCTATAAACTATTGCATTCTGCATTTATAAACACCACTAGGAAAACAGTTCATAGGTTCAATAATAAAAGCTACATATAGATACCATGTTCATAGGACTTTTGTTAATGTCTAAAAAAGGGTTACCAAATCAGAAAGTGATAGAAAGCATGC
>MU737353.1:79256-94298 GCA_026770625.1 Nicotiana glauca | reverse complement strand
TCAATTAGATCGGTTTTAGTCAACTGCATTCGAGTAAGCCTAATGTAGACTTTTTGCCTAAAAATATGCATTGAACCAGTCGGCTCGTCGCTTTATTTAATTAAGACCAAAATCAGTACGTGTGAGACATGCTAAACTCTGTGATTTTTGATGGTTTATGGAGGCATATTTAAGCTTTGTTTGCTTGTCTGTTTCCCTCTATTTGCAATTACTTGTTTTGGTTGACGCCTTAGCATTTTATCCTTTGAAACTTCTAAAAGCCCCAAATCCCTTGCCCTTTAGGATTAGTAGTCCATTGTTCCTCCGGGACTAATAGGATTGGGACGGGTAATAGCATGCAATAAGTAACGATACCATTCCGCATTTTAATACCTTAACGGGGTGGGAAGGGTAGACATGGAGATGATAATCACACGATAACACTATGCATACAATTGGGTACTAGTGTTGTGTGAATAATCCATGTAATGTATAAACCTAGGACCCCATCCCTCTTTATTAGTTGTTATTTTCAGGTTTTCAAAAGTTGTCCAATCTTTTTAAACTTCCGCTTCTTTTTGTTTCTTTTAAGTTACTTGCCTCAATTATTTAACCCCTTCCCTTTATTTGTGTATCTCTTCTTTAATCATAAATCGCTTCCTTCCCAAACTTAAGCTCTTTTAAATCCTTTTTGTGCTTTTTATTTGTAACTGTTATGTGAAAAAATCTTGTATTTGCAATGCTTGCTTGTCTACTTGTTTGGTTACATTTAAAGTCACAATTGTAGCATGGGAACCACACTAGTGGATCTTGGGGGGTGCCTAACACCTTCTCCTCGAGATAATTTCTAGCCCTTACCCAAACTCTGTTTTTCATATCAAATTCAATTCTTTTTTTGAAGTGTCCTAATGCACTATAATCATTAGGTGGCGACTCTCCAAAAATCCAAAACCCAATTTCGAAACGGGAATAGAGTTGTCCTCCCAAATGTTGTAAACCCGATTTCGCGAGAAAAAGGGGGGCGTCGACAGCATGGCGACTCTTTTACTGCTTTTGATTAATGCCTTTATCTGAAACTGGCTTGTTTCTTTTGTTTCTTTTTCTTTAATTACTTTTGCTTACCGCTTTCCCGTCAATGTTGTTGTAATTTTGAGTAATCATTGTAAACTTTATTGTATGAACGTGAAAATACATGTGAATTTGTTTCATTCTTGTAAACTGCATCTTCAACATCATATTCCACTCATGCCAAACAAATACTATAGCAATGCTTATAATGAGTAGTTGCACGCTTCCAATACTATCACCCCCTAAATTTGGAAAAGGCATATTTGCGGTAAAACCAGTCGATCAGCGGTGCAGTCGACGATTCTGTGCCTTTCTCTCTGGAGTTGTCCGCTCAAGAGTACCTGTCTAATACCTCAATAGAAACCTCACTCTGTTTAAACTGTACATGCATCATGGTCAAACCTAGCCGAGTCAATTATGTTGTCCACATAATGACTCATTAAGATAGCCTTGTCCAAAGTCAAATGGACAACTCCATATTCTGTGCATTTATTTGGTGAATTTAAGTGCTTGCTATGCTAATTATTGGTTTAAATGGTCGAGTTCGGCGGGGGTAAGCGCCTAACACTTTGTTTTGCAGAGAATGAGGCACGAAGTCCCCAGATTTGGCATGGTAACCAACATTCATCCAAGGCTACTGAATTGGTGGAAAGACCTCCATTCTAGTGATCAGACACTCGTCCGCAAGTACTTAGGGAATTTTCCTTCTCTTCTAGAGATTCAGCCTAACAATAGAATCATAGAGGCTACGACATTGTTCTGGGATAGTGACAAGTCCGTGTTCCGCTTCGGGGACCTTGAAATGACTCCTTTGCTTGAAGAAATAGGAGGTTTAGCTGGTATTCCTTGGGAGATTCCGGGTTTGCTTATGCCAGAGAATCGCAAAGGAAGGGGTTTCCTTAAGATGATGGGACTGAAGAAGAACCCAGACTTAACATGTTTGAAAGACTCTTACATCCCATTTGACTACCTATATGAAAGGTACGGCCATAGCAAATCATACCGTACCTATTCAGACGAGTTCGCAATCACCTCATTGGGGCATGTCTATAGAAGGGTTTTCGTTTTTATGTTATGCTTTTTGGGAATGATGGTGTTCCTTATAAAGAAGGCTAGGATCCATACCAGACTGGCCATGGTAACCAAGACTTTGATGGAAGGGATTGGGGGGCAAACTTTCAGCATAGTGCCCATGATCGTCGCCGAGATATACCGTGCCTTGAACAACTGTCAACAATAGCGAGGTCATTTTGAGGGTTGCAACTTGTTACTTCAGCTATGGCTCATGGAACACCTCCAGAAAGGGGAATACCGACAAGAGATCCTACGCAGAGATTGGGATGACCATATCACCCTTCCACCAACCAAGGCGTATGAATTATATGCCTAAAATATTCGCTCAACTAGAGGACGCCAGAGGATGGGTGGAATTGTTCGAAAACCTGAAAGAAGACCAGGTACAATGGATGTTTCAGTGGTTCCCCATGGATGAGTTCATTGTTCGATCCCGGGACGCACCATTTCTCATACTAATTGGTCTGAGAGGAACTTATCCCTACGTTCTTCTCCGAGCTATGAGGCAGACTGGAAGAAAGCAAATCATACCAAGGGTCGACAAAATGAGCCACTTCAGGGCCGATTTCCAGGACGATGATACCCCTCACAGGTGCCAAGCTCAGCATTTGTGGCATTGCAAACTCGTTTTGGGGAAAGAATCTATTGAACCTGACAGGTATCACGGCGGTTGTGTTCCGCACTATTCAGGTTGGTTAGAA
Source organism: Nicotiana glauca (assembly GCA_026770625.1). Lineage (NCBI taxonomy): Eukaryota > Viridiplantae > Streptophyta > Magnoliopsida > Solanales > Solanaceae > Nicotiana > Nicotiana glauca. The sequence continues at coordinate 91,476 of MU737353.1, read as the reverse complement.
GACAATGGCATGGGTCATCTAGGATTCGTTCGAGATCACAGAATCATCGACGAGTACGCTGAAGCGCGGGTTAAGTATAATCAACTGCGCAAGAGAATTCGAGAGTGTGAAAATGAGCACCGAGAAATACAAGAAGCCCATCAGAAGCTGATTGAGGAGTGGAAAGACATGGCTGTCAGCGCCAACAGGCGACTAGGGTATTTGGAGCGGGGTCTAGTAGAGCTGGAAGGGAAGTTCATCAAAAGAATTGAAAATTGTCAAAACGCTGAAGGAAATGCAGGCGGATATCTGGCCCGAGCTTATTTGCTGCTAGGACTACGCGAGCTGGTGAAGTTGTTCGAGGAAGACGAAGATGCCAAATCTGGGGAAGGTCCTTCTGGGACCAAGTAGTTAGGAGTCATTTTATTCTCTATTTTAATGTAATGAGGCCAATGGCCAATAGTGACATTTTACTTTCTATTATTTAGAGTCGTTTTGGATGTGTCTTGTTTTTATAAATAAAATGAGGCATTTAGCACTATAAGTTCTCCAAAGTTATTTGTCGCTAGGCCTACCCCGGGCACAAGGAGGCACCAAAATTAGGACGCGATTTATATTCTTTCACAATGTGTTTAAATACTGCAAAATTTTTTCTCATACCCCGCACTAACTTGTTACCTTTTTGTTTTTGTTTTCTTTTTATTCCCCTCCCCAAAGGTTAGTTCGTGCATTCTGGCACCATCGTCTTACTCCACAAGATCCAAGGGCCCTCTACCTCCTCCTCCTCCGAGTCCTATCCGAAGCAAGAACAAAGGTAGAATGGGAGATCCAAGCGCCAGAAAGGAGATTGAAATTCCTGAGGGTACCCCGGTTACTAAGGAAACTTCCACCCAACTGGAGCAAAAACTGTTGAAATTCCGAGAAGAGCTGGATCAGGTTCGAAACTTGGCGAACCTATCCTTTTCCCTTACCGCTCCTGATGTCAACACCAAGAATCCCACACCTCCACAAAACACCCCACAACCACAGATACAACCCACTCATACCCAACACTTCAACACATGCCACACTCCCAAAAACACTCCACTACTCATTCTCGAGCCACTGAAAGCCACAAATGACCATCTCCATAACACTCCTATTTTTGTGGATACTGTACCCCACTACATCCAACCAATCTCAAATGCACCTGAGTCTGATGACAAAGACTCCATTATCAGGAACTTAGCGGCAGAACTCAAGAAATTAACCAGCAGAGTTTAGGGCGTGGAAGGTAACAAAGGTATTAAAGGATTAAATTTTGAAGACCTATGCATTCAGCCAGATGTTGAACTTCCGGAGGGGTACAAACCTCCCAAGTTCGAAATGTTTGATGGAACAAAAGATCACAGAGTCCACCTTAGGACATATTGCGATAAGCTGGTTGGAGTTGGAAGGAATGAGAAGATCCGTATGAAGCTCTTCATGAGAAGCCTGAAGGGAGATGCTTTATCCTGGTACATCAGCCATGACCCCAAAAAATGGACGAGCTGGGTAAGCATGGCATCGGATTTCATGGATAGATTCCGATTCAATACAGAGAATGCACCGGATGTATTCTACATACAGAACCCTCTCAGAAGAATCCCACCAAAACATTCCGCGAGTATGCTACTCGTTGGAGGTCAGATTCTTCATCCGAGCTCAGGATCCCCAATATTACGAGAGGTTGATGCTGATCGAGGGTCAAAAGTTCTCCGATATCATCAAACTTGGAGAAAGAATCGAAGAGGGCATTAAGAATGGTATGGTTACAAATTTTGAAGCACTACAGGCCACCAATAAGGCTTTACAGACTGGTGGCACGTCCAAAAAGAAGGATGTGAGTGCTGTAATGGTTGCACAGGGAGCCAAATCACCACCAAAATACCATACTTACCCATCAACTCCACTTACATTTCAGCCCATCCCGAATTACCAAGCACCCGCACCCTCCTATCCACCTCCCGTTTACCAATCCTCTCCACCTCTCACATATCAACCCACCTCACCTAGATACTCTTAACCAGCACCTGTTTACCAAGCTTATAACGCTCAACCCTCTCACTACCAATCACTTCCTACCCGTCAAAATTTCCCAAGACCCAGGCCAAATTTTGACCACAAACCTCCCAGATAATACACAGCCATGGCTGAACTGATTGACCAGCTATATGAGAGACTTAAAGCTACTGGTTACGTCACTCCTATCCCAGCCAAAGCTCTAAAAAATCCCTCCCAATAGGTCAACCCCAACAAGACCTGTGCGTATCATTCCGGCATGAAGGGACACACCCTTGACGAGTGCCGCTCATTGAAGGACAAGATTCAAACCCTGATCGACAATAAGGTCATAGTGGCAAAGGAGCATGCTCCTAATGTTCGTAACAACCCTCTGCCTAACCACAAAGGTGGAGACATTCACATGATCGAGATCGAAGATGATTAGGACCCCAAAGGGTCGATAGGTTTGATTGCTGAGGGGGATGAACCAAAGAAACCAGCGGTTACACTTAACCCAATTGTTGTGTAGAATCAGACCTCCAGGGATGATGAAGTAAATATGTCTATACCTCTTGAATTTGAAGTGCCTCCTTCTGCAAAGGCGCCCAAGCAAATTGAGGTTGAATTTGGAGTTCCAAAGGCACCTGCACCCTTTGAAGTTGTTGTGTTACCACAAAAAGTGCCTATTCCTGTGGCAATGTCAGACATAACACCGTTCCACTCAAATGCCATACTATGGGATTACACTGCTTAAGCTAGGAGGAAAGGAATGACCAAGACAGGAGAAACAATTGCCGCGCAAGGAATGACCAGAACAGGGAGGGTTTACACCCCAGAGCACCTAGCCGAGTCCAATAAGCAAGCCCCGGGACAGTCGATTAAAACAGGGCCCGACGATCTTTGGAGGAAAATACAGGCTAAGGAGTACTCGGTCGCTGAACAGTTGAACAAAACACCAGCACATATCTCTATCCTATCTCTTCTACAGAGTTCTGACGCTCACAAGAATGCCCTAATAAAGATACTGAGTGAAGCTTATGTGCCCAGCAATATAATCGGGGGTGAAATGGCGAATATGGTGAGGCAAGTGCTGGAGAGCCATAAAATAACCTTCCACGAAGAGGAGCTGCAACCGGAAGGATTGAGCCACAACAAGGCACTGCACATCACCATGCAATGCGAAGATTATTTCATCACTAGAATCCTAATAGATGGAGGATCGAGCCTCAAAATCTGTCCGCTGATAACTCTCAAAACTTTGGGAAAAAGCCTGCACAAGATCAAAGATGGGGCTATGAATGTCAAGGCCTTCTATGGGTCCCAGAGATCTACTATTGGAGAATTCAGCCTATGCTTACAAATGGGGCCAACATGGTTCGACGTCGACTTCCAAGTAATAGATGTCCCGGCATCCTACAATCTGCTGTTAGGATAGCCCTGGATCCACGCTGCTAGAGCCGTAGCATTGACCCTGCATCAGACGGTAAAGTTTGAATGGAATCACCAAGAGGTGATCATTTATGGCGATGGTAGTAACCCCATATATAGTCTCCAGACCATCCCAATGATCGAGGGAAGAAGGAGAGTAGGCGGAGAAACATACCACCACATCGTAAGGGGTCAACGCTGTAGATATGGATAAGTGGTGGGACAACAAGATCGAAAGTTTCCGGAATTGGTATGGGTACGAGCCTGGAAAGGGACTTGGTAGAAATCTTCAGGGGATCACTAAGCCCATTAAACTAAAGAAGCATGGTACTCTATTTGTCTTAGGGCACGGTTATACTTGGGAAGAATTCCAGAGTTGGTCGCCGCCATGGATAGGTCCCTACTATCCATTGGAGCTTCCGATACCTAGCTTGGAGCAAACCTTCCAGCCGGCAGATACTATATATGGGTCAGAGGAAGATGAAGCATTGGCAGCCATGAAGAATCTGTTTCTGGAGGATGATGATATGGACTTCTGTGTTCTTTTCGAGGAGGAAGGGGAGGAAGGCCCTTCCATACAAGCTGTCAACCGAGGAGACCGCCTCAGCAATTGGTCAATTAGGACCGTCAGGGCCCGGAAGGCTTCGGGGTAGCAAGGCTAAACAAAAGCATCACGCATCTCATTTTTTTTAGCTTACTTTACTAGTTGACTTTCTTTCCGCATTGTATTTAATTTCGAAAAGAGCTCCGATGTGTCAAAAAATTATGAATTTAATCAAAGAATTTTAGTTTATCATATATCTCACTCTTATTATTTTCTCTATCATTTACCTATTTTTATACAGCATTAATATTACTTACCTTGATGATGAACCAATGATTGTGACTTGCAATGAAACAACACAACAAAAGGACATCGACTCAGAAGGAGATGAGATGCCTGAAGAGGTCATCAGAGAAGTTGAGAATTTTGAGAATAGACCTAAGTCTAACCTGGAAGAAACTGAGGTCATTAATTTGGGAGATACAGAAAATATCAAAGAAACTCGCATTAGTGTTACCCGTCGCCATCAGAAAAGGAAAGATATACAGAATTTCTAAAGGAATATGAGGACATATTCGCCTGGTCGTATGATGATATGACCGGTCTCAGCACGTCCATTGTAGCTCATAAACTGCCAACAGATCCAACCTGTCCGCCGGTAAAACAGAAGCTCAGAAAATTCAAACCCAGCATGAGTTTGAAAATCAAAGAAGATGTTACTAAGCATGTCAAAGCCAAGGTTCTCAGGGTAGTAGAGTATCCGATGTGGTTAGCCAACATCGTGCCGGTACCAAAGAAGGATGGGAAGGTTAGAATCTATGTCGACTACCGGGATATTAACAGGGCCAGTCCCAAAGATGACTTCCCCTTGCCAAACATACACATTCTTATCGACAACTGCGCCAAGCATGAATTGCAGTCTTTCATTGATTGTTTTGCTGGATACCATCAGATATAGATGGATGAGGAAGATGCAGAGAAAACGACTTTCATCACGCCATAGGGGATGTATTGTTACAAAATGATGCCGTTTGGGTTGAAGAATGGTGGTGCCACCTATATGAGAGCCATGACTACTATCTTTCACGACATGATACACAAGGAGATCGAGGTATATGTAGATGACGTCATCATCAAATCCAAGAAATCCACTGATCATATGGAAGATCTGAGAAAGTTCTTCAACAGACTGAGAAGGTACAGTCTGAAACTGAATCCCGCCAAGTGTGCATTCGGGGTTCCTGCTAGAAAATTACTGGGTTTCATTGTGAGTCGTCGAGGAATATAGTTGGACCCATCGAAAGTCAAAGCCATTCAAGAATTGCCACTGCCAAAGAACAAGAAGGACATGATGAGTTTCTTGGGAAGACTCAACTATATCAGCCGATTCATAGCTCAGTGCACGGTCATTTGTGAACCCATCTTTAAAATGTTGAAGAAAGACATTGCTACTAAATAGACTGATGATTGTTAGAAAGCCTTCGACAGAATCAAGGAATACCTGTCAATGCCACCAGTCTTGGTTCCGCCCGAGCCAGGGAGGCCTCTATTGCTTTATCTCACGGTTTTGGATGGAGCATTCGTTGTGTTCTGGGACAACATGATGAAACAGGGAGGAAGGAACAAGCCATCTACTATCTCAGAAAGAAGTTCATCCCGTACGAGGCCCAGTATTCTTTATTGGAGCGCACCTATTGTGCTCTGACTTGGGTAGCTCAAAAATTGAGGCATTATTTCTGTGCCTACACTACTTATTTCATATCTAGGATGGACCCGCTGAAGTATATCTTCCAGAAGCCCATGCCCACTGGCAAGCTCGCCAAGTGGCAAATCTTGCTGAGTGAATTCGACATTGTTTACGTGACTCAGAAAGCAATCAAGGGTGAAGCCATAGCATATCACCTTGCCGAGAATCCCGTCGGTGGAGAATACGAGCCCCTAAAAACGTATTTTCCTGATGAAGAAGTGTCCTTTGTCACACCTCCTTTTTTATGCGTTTTTATACACCCCGTGAAAGACGTAAAGGAGTTTTTCCAATTAAAGGACAGTCGGAACGAGATTTTTATTATTTATTCAGAGTCGCCACTTGGGAGATTTATGGTGTCCCAAGTCACCGGTTGAATCCCGAACCGAGGAAAATATGACTCTATTAACAGTCTGCGAACTAGAAATCCGGATAAGGAATTTTGTTAACCCGGGAGAAGGTGTTGGGCATTCCCAGATTCCGTGGTTCTAACACAGTCGCTCAACTGTCGTATTTGGTTTTATCTTATTTCCATACATATTCTATTTTATGTGCCTTTTATTAATAACCCACTTTTATTATATTTATTTTTTATTTTATAAGAATTACAACGTCGTGAAAATGTATCTCGAACCACGCCGTACCAGTACGCCCGTGGCTTTTAACACATTTCGACTTCGTTGAGATTTGGATTGGGTCACATAAATGTGCACCCATATTTGGGAAGGTAATATTATTAACATACGCGCCTAAAGAAACTCCGCGTTTATTATCTTTGAGGAAGACCGTGAAATTTGCTAAACGGTCCTCCTAATTCTAAGTGTTTTGAATCAACCATTTATTGAGGGCCCCGCGATTTGTTTTTGCTTTTGGCGAGGCTCGTCTCATTTGTATTATTAAAGGTCAAGCCTAATGCGATCTATATTTTCTATTTTTTTATATCCTAATAATAAAAGTAAAAGTCCTAATTAATTAGCATCTTTGATCTTCAGTAATTCCGGGCTTTTACAATTAGCCCAAGTAACAATCAAATGAGGCATGCTTCGTTTTTTATTCCGCCTAGCCCAAGGCTTCTAGCGTTACATGTTGGCCCAAGTCCATATAATCCACAATTTGGGCTTAGAGGCCCAATGCTAACAAATACAGGGCTGCAGGCAAAGGACCTGGGATCGAGCCCCAGCGGGAACGAAACAAAATTGCTTAACAATTAGCTAAAGAGATCCGTATACTCTATCAACGTCTAATTCTGTTTCAAGCATTCATTTTACAATCAACAGAGAACATTTATACAACTATCGATTGAAGCCAAACTTAACACTCAGAGCATTTAAAACTATCAATTGATCTGATATACTTGTATTCTGCAACTCCTTTAATTAATTCTAATGTGCATGTTATAGTTCTAAATTATATAACTAATGAATCATGAATGAATTACATAAAGCCTGTATTTAACATCAAACTTAGACTGAAATGAATCCATACAGGCATGGATCTATTAAACCTGCTGATACTATATCCTATGCAAACATACATTCATTGTGTGAAATTTACAATTACAACCAATATTCAATCTTCCAAACTATAACATAATCAAACTTAATGTTGCATATTCAAACTCAAAATATACCAAAGCACACACAATTTATATTGCCCATTGTTATAGTATCTAATAGTCACATCAATAGGAAATTATTACTCAATAAACAGATCCAGTTATTTGCAATTTACTTTGAGAGTGCATGAATTTAAACACTTGCAGAGTTTTAAAATGACTAAAGGAGAACAACAACAGACAAATTAAATCTTCCAATTATCTTATATTCAGTCTTCTCTTTAAATCAATGCTTCAATTACATACTCAAATGAATTCCACAAGGATCGAATTGTACCTGATTAGAGAATATGAGAAAAGAGAGAATTAGATCTCTAAAAATCAGCAACAACAACAGAATTAATGCACCAAGTATCAACCACAGCCTCAACACCACCAGATTTCAACTAACAGTAGAAGATATAGACCAGGAGAAAAGAACTAGACTAATCCAATGCAAATTCCTCAGTATTTCGATCACCAGAACCACAGAAAGTCGACAAACATCCCTCAATTTGAACTTAAAACTAATGAAACAGTGAAATGTTGAACTTTTTCTACTGTTTTTGATGTTTTTTTCAATTTTTGTAATGAAAAATAACGAGAATTTGGATCTAAAACAGCAGGAATTATTTGAGAGATATTTCAGATTGCCAAACCTATCAAATGAGGCATATTGATGCCTATTTATAGAGTTAAAAATGGAGGGAATTTTTAATTTTATTATTTACACTATGGCCCCTCTTTTATTTCAGTTTCATCCCTATTCTTTTATTTGTAATTCGGTTAACTATCCTTTATTTGTGAGAAATCACACTAATTACCCCATCTAGAACCTTCTATCTTAGTATAATTCCCTATATACCCCTACTTCACTTAAAAAGCTACCCTATTGCCATTTTTCTCTACCCAGAATGCCCCTACTTCTTTTGGTTTATTTCCATTATCCCTTTTTACGTACCCAAATTATCCTTGTAATTCATTTGATTTTACCAGCTACCTACTGCTCTTTTACCCCATTTGACCCTGAATTTTGAGACTATCAGGATATTATAACCCTAATTATCAAAATTAATCAAAATTTAACTATTGAAATACCTAATCGACTAGGATACTAACAGCTATAACCAAATTGATTAATTAATCCAAAAAGATACTAACAGATATTCAAACTAATTAATACCAACTAATATTCGAAATTATCATTAACTAATCATTTATCCAGCAGCTATAACCAATCTACTAAAAAAAATATTCGAAATTGTCATTAACTAATCATTTATCCAGCAGCTATAACCATTAACTAATCATTTATCAAGAGCTACTGAAACAAACAAATAAAATTATTTTGAAAATCTATTTATACTTCTTTTGCCTATCAAATCAGAATCTTATTTATTAAAGTCTAATATTAATATCTAATATCCACTGAAAAAACTATAAACCAAAAGATTTAACTAATTGCTTACTAACTATAAATTGATATCTACAAGTCTACAGCATAGCAATTATCCTAAGAACATGTATCGCTAGCTATTAACAAAAATCAGCAAGTAAAATAAAAAACAAAGACAAAATCAGAAAACAATAAAACATGAAAAAGAAAGAAAAATAAAGGTAGAACTCACTGATGTATCGAAAACTCCAACCATTTTTTGAGAAAATCTTTCGAGATTCTTGACCAGTAACATCCCCAACCATGTGTTTTCATAAGAAAACACGTGGTTAAGGATGTTATGGTCAAAAATCATAAAGATTTGAACTTGAGTTCTTGGCCAGAAAAACTAAAAATTGAATTTTGACGAGTTTGAGCAAGATTCGAAAGATTCGAAGGAAAATGTTGGTAGATTAGAATAAAGGATGGGAAAAGGAGTCTATGGTGTGAATTTGGGATTTTTTGGCATACTTCAAGTCTTGGCCGGAAAACTTTAGTTTGATATTCGAAGCTTTTCGGCAAGATTCGAAGGAAATCACTTGGAGGAATGGAAAGGGGATGAGAACAGGAGCAACGAGTGTTAATTTGGTGACTTTTGGCATAAATTGTGTTCGCCGGCGGTAGGGTTTCGGAGACACATTTTTGAATATTCGAACAGAAGGAAGGGGTTTCGAAAGATACGGGATAGATGGGTGGATTCAGGAGCTCAAGGCGGTCCTAGGGTGTGTTTTTGGAGTCGATTGGCGTGACTGGCGTTTCCCGCCGGTAGGATTCCAGTGGGGTCTGTGAAGGAATTAGAGGGCGGCTGAGATGAGATGAAGAAGAAGAGAATGAAATTATTTAGGGTTAATTGATTTCTTGGTCGAGATCTACCGTTGGATCAAAGCAATGAATGGTCGAGATCAACTAATGCAAAACGTCGTCGTTTCATTTAAAATAGGATCAAGTGTTCAACCGTTGGATTAATTCATTTCAATGGCCCAGATTTATCTTTCTTAAAACTGTGTTGTTTGGTCATGTAGAGGGGCAGACCGGGTATAGGATTTTTGGGCCCGTTTTTTTTTGTTTTTTTTGTTTTTTTTTTTTTTGTTTTTTTTGTTTTTTTTTTTTTTGGATATTTGAGGTAAATGCCCCAAATTAATTTTTCTTCTATGTTCTTTTTATTTACTTCACATTTTTTTATTGTATTTTCACTTTGCATTTTGTATTTTATTTTTCTTTTATATTTTACATATATTTTCCGATTTTATTAAATTGTGAAATTAAACTAAACTAATTAAATTCTGAAAATTATTTAATATCTATTTTATAGTAATTTTCGATTAAAAACACTAAAATGCTATTTTTTTTATTTTTCTTTAATTTGTTTCAAAATTAAAAATCCTAATGCATATGCATATATTTTTTTTTAAATTTTAGTATGAATTACTATGCAACTAATTAACACAAAAATACAACAAATATCAACAAAAATTGTAATATTGAAAAATCATGTTGTTTGAATTTTAGGAATAATTTGCTTAGGGCAAAAATCACGTGCTCACAGCTGCCCCTCTTTGCCCGAAAATACGAAGAGTTTTCGTGCAAAGACAAGTGAGCAGTAATGAGGGATTTTTGCCCATTCGCATATCCCGTGTGAAGCATTTTGAAAAGTTTGACCGCACCCTGCTTCAGAGGTTGCCTACATATCCCGGGCTAAACAGGAATCAGATCAGTGTAGTTCAGGAGTGTCTGGTAGCTAGGACTACCAGGAAGCTGCGATTTCATTACTGTTGCTGCTGTTACCGCTTGCTGACCCCCTTATTACACCATGTGAAGATAAAAATTAGCTAGTCTAAGCTATGCTCTATGAGTTACAAAAATCCTATCTATGCCTGGTATCTCTTGTTCTTGTATTGCCTTGATCTTGCATCTTGTATTCTTTCAATGGAATTCTGGCTGTTGCCTTGATTATGTTTTGAAATATGTGTCCATTCTTCAGGTGGACTCCTACTTGCAATTGCTTGAAAATATATTCCCTTGTTCTTCAGGCGGGCTCCTGCTTGCGATTGCTTTAAAATGTATTCCCTTGTTCTCCAGGTGTGCTCTTGCTTGCAATTACTTTGAGAAAGTATTCCCTTGTTCTCCAGGTGGGCTCCTACTTACAACAAAATAGACAACCAAAGAAAATTTTCTGCCCCAGTATGGTGACTGGGCATATCGTGATATCAGATATTAAAATTTAAAGCTAAAATTTAGATTGTACTTCCCTTGTTTTCCAGGTGGGTGCCTACTTGTTGAATTTGAAAAGATATTCCCTTTGTTCTTCAGGTGGGCTCCTGCTTGCAATTGCTTGAAAGGTATTCCCTTGTTCTCCAAGTGGGATCCTGCTTTTGAAAAATATTCCTTTTGTTTTACAGGTGGGCTCCTGCTTACAACAACCATACAAACGAAGAAATTTTTTTGCCCCAGTTTGATAACTGGGCGCGTTGTGTTATGGAATGTTAACTTGAAAGATAAAAGTTGCATTATACTTCCCTTGTTCTTCAGGTGGGTGCCTGATTGCTTCACTTTGGAATGTATTCCCTTGTTCTTCAGGTGGGCGCCTGCTTGCTAAATTTTGAAAGTGCTCCCTTGTTATCCAGGTGGGTTCCTGCTTATAAAGAAAAATTCTTTCTGCCCCTGTTTTAATCAAAGAGCGATTTGTTAGTATAAAATGGTGGTTAGCTGCTGGTATTCTTGTTGGCCATGCTCCCATTTCTGAACTTGCTCTGACTTGCTTCTTTGAACTTGTTTTTTCTTGCCACGATTTCCCAACTATCTTTCAAATACTTTGATCCTGATGACCCAAATGTTTTACTTCATGCTACTGTCTTTGTGTTTTTGTTCCCCTTTCTGTGAAACCTTGCTTCTTCTTCCAATTATCTGATTACCCTTCTGATGGGATTTGCATTGGTCCCTCGTGTTTTACTGTCTTTTAATATGTCCCGATCTCATTGTGCCATACAACTGGGAAACTGGTAGTTAACTTTGACTGAAATGTTTTATAGACAGATTTCAAGAAAAATGAAATGCAATGACCTCGAAGTTTTTGAGGATAGAAAGACTCTGAAAAGAGAAAGAAGACAGGACTTATCTGAGTTGAAAGGCTGATTCCATCGATCATGCCATGCATTTTGGATTAACCAGCCTAATCTGTCCAATCAACCAACTATCAATTGCCACATTTGCTGCTCCATACTTCACAATCTGACTTGTACCAGAACACCCAAACTTTACTTGTTTTGCCATGTTTCAAGCCCCCTTTCAACCACAGACTTCTTTCATTTGCCCAGTCTAAAAACTCACTTTCGCCTTACGGTGCCCGTGAAGGTTTTCACCAATAAGACTCTCTTATTTTAATATCTCTCAACTCACATCGCCTTACGGTGCCCGTGAGGGTTTTCACCAATAAGACTCTCTCATTTTTAATATCTCTCAACTCACATCGTCCTA
>MU737353.1:13406-60113 GCA_026770625.1 Nicotiana glauca | reverse complement strand
GAGAAATGATCACTTTGAGCCACAAAGAACCCCAGTTTTCCCTTCAAAACCTACCTTCTTCCCTATGTCTCCGCAAGCATACTCACCACCTAAATTGGACTACACCTTTTCTACCTTTCCATCTACCCCACAAAATCCAATCTCTTTTACCCGACCAACAAAAGAAGAAAATGATTTTGATATCGCAAAAATGGTTTGGGAAAGGAAAGATGCCCTTGCAGCAAAGAAACAAACCAAGAAAAGGCGAGACCAAGGAGAAAGTTCAAAAGGATCGAACCCTAAAAATCTGATGATTTCTGACCAGAAGGATCCAGACCTCTATGTCTCTCAGCCAAGATACATATCAGAAGAAGATACCTCATGGTCGGAATCTCTAAACTCATTAGAATATGAAACAATGGAAGATAGCTCTCAAGCAAGCAATGAATCCGCAATGAACTCTTCCGAAGGAGACGATCCCCCAATATTTTTAAACCAGCCAAGAGATCCAGAAATATCTGAAGTAGATGATGAACAAGAAGTCATGATAGATGAACCAATCCCAGAAAGAAGATATGAGCCCATGTGTCAAAGCCAGTTGGAACTGGTTTCCACACTTTTACCTTAGATGATGGCAAGGTTTCAAAATGGCCTCAACGGATCCAAGATATCTATACTTGGATGGTGACCAGAAATTTGGTGGAATGAGAAAAGTATATCATCCTTTCCGAACTCACTTCACGGTTCTCAGGAATCCTCAGAGACTGGTGGAATGCACTTGGAATTCAAGACAAAAATACTTTTCTTACTTCCCAAGATTTTGCCTTCAACATCATAATCGTACATGAAGTTTTTTGCAGAGATGCTGGACAAAGACAGGAGAAAATGCGAAGGCAACTATTCGAGATGAAGTGTGTGTCATTCATTGATAGACATTTTGAAAAAATGGCGAAGATATACTTCGAGATTGGAGGAGACATCAAACTAAAGCAAGCTTTTGTATCTTCACTACCAAAGTTGTTGGCAAGTCGAACTATGACCATCATTGAAGAAAAGTTTCAATCCATTACCATTCCACAAATTGGTTACATCAGGCAAGCTATTTTCGTAGCATTGGATGATATTTGTACGAAGTGCTCTGTCCTAAAACAAATTATCCAACACAATCCGGCGCTTGACAAAGCATGCCGCAAATCTGATCTAATCACCGGATCAGGATGTTATTGCACACATCCAGGAGAAAGAAAGAATTCAGGAGGTTCAAATGGCCAAGAATTCCAGGTGGGAAAACAAGGTCCAAAATATGCACAAAATATTTCAGACGGAGAAGGCCAGGAAATTTTCACAAGAAAAATAGATGTTTTATTTGTCATAAGATTTGACATTTCGCTAAAAATTGTCCACAATCAAGAAGATTTGTCAAACTCATTGAAGAGATTGGGGATTACACTGGCATACATCTTGTAAAGGATGAGGACCTTGAATCCATATTTTCTGTGGATGATGAACCTAATGACGAAACTTTATTCTCTCTTGATATCTATGAAGATCGAGGCAATGATCATTACCAAATTTCAGAACCAATGATCGAAGCTCAAGAGGAGATCAATGCTCTCACAGTCGTTTTTCAAGTAGAACTCAAAGTCCATTCATCCAAGTGGGACAAACCAACTCGAGTTATTGCTTTCATCGACACCAGAGCTGCTTCCTCACTTATAAATCCTTCCGTTCTCCCTGAAGATCAATGGGTACCGCATTTTAAAGATTTCAACACTGCATCAAATGCAATCTTGACCACAACGGTCATTACAAAGCACCCGATCACCATTGAGTTTTTTCCAGGATTGAAGTACAGAATGAAGTTGCTACGATCTGATGTTCCAGGAAAATATCTTATTATTGGATTCGATATTTACAAACAGCATAGAGATCAGCTCCAGATCAAGGCTTACGAGATAGCATTTAAAAAGCACTTCAAGCCTTATTATGAGATTCCAAGGCTATTCCAAATCACAAATGACGAACAAATCAAAGAGATTGAGCAAAATCTCATTGAACAATCATGTGTTGATTCCCACAAGGATTTCATGAAGAAAGGGAAACGCCTGCTATGGAAAAATGAAGAATTTTTTATCAAGCTCCCTTTTAAGAAAAATGAAAGTATCAATCCGACAAAAGCCAGTCATTCAGGAATGAATCTAGATCATCTTCAGCTCGCAAAGAAAGAATGTGAAGAACTTTTGGAATTTGATCTGATAGATCCATCAGATTCACAGTGGGCATGCGAAGCATTTTATGTCAACAAAAGGGCTGAGCAAACAAGAGGAAAACTCAGGTTAGTCATCAACTACTAACCACTTAACCATTTCCTCCAAGATAATAAGTTCCCTATCCCAAATAAACTCACCCTTTTCTCCCACTTAGCCAAGGCCAAATATTTTTCTAAAATTTATTTAAAGTCAGGATTTTGGCAATTGGGAATCCACCCTGAAGAAAGACCCAAAACGTGATTTTGCATCCCCAATAATCACTTCCAATGGAAAGTCATGCACTTCGGGTTAAAAACTGCACCTTCCTTGTTCCAAAAAGGCATGATAAAAATATTCCAACCCATCCTCCATACCTCATTAGTCTACATCGATGACATCCTCTTATTTAGTAATACATTGGAGGAACATATCAACCTGCTTCGTCAATTTGAGGCACTGGTAACACAGTATGGAATCATGCTCTCAGCAAAAAAGATGGTTCTTGCTCAAAAGGAGATTGATTTTCTTGTAATGCATTTTGTCCAAGGAGAATACAGTACAGGACCACATATATGTCAGGAACTACTCAAATTTCCAGATACCAACTTCACAAGAAAGCGGATACAACAATTTTTGGGCATAATAAATTATGTGAGAGATTTTATCCCAAATATCTCTACATACATTTCTCCACTTACAGAGATGCTCAAGAAAAATGCTCCGCCATGGCGAAAGAAACAAGATGAAGCAGTCAAGGAAATAAAGGAAATTTCAAAAAAATGTCAAGTCCCTCTATATCCCTTCGGATGGAAAGAAGATATTGCAGACTGATGCCAGCAATGAATATTGGAGTGCTGTTCTATTTGAAGAAAAAGATGGCCAGAGGAAAATATGTCGATACGCCAGTGGAAATTTCAAAGATGCCGAGAAACATTATCACTCCACTTTCAAGGAAATTCTTGCAGTAAAGAAGGGAATCAAGAAATTCAATTTCTTCCTTATTTATACAGAATTTCTGATAGAAATGGATATGAAGGCTTTCCCGAAGATGATTCAGCTAAATGCAAAAATTATTCCCAATCCTCAGATTCTCAGGTGGTCACAATGGTTCTCTCTATATAAGTTTCAAGTCAGGCACCTGAAAGGAAAGGATAATATTCTCGCAGATTTTCTGTCCTGACCGGAAGAATTCTCAAAGAGATTTTCCCCAGCAAAACCAAAATCAAAGGAAAAGCTAATCAGTCACATCTTCGTGTTTTCAAGCTTACCAGGAACAAGTTCATTAAAGCCAACAGATCATCCACTGGAATTGTTCAATCTCATGGATCCCTTTGATCCGTCAATTATTATTGAAAGAAGAACTCATTATGAGCTCCACATTTTCCATCAACATGGAGGATCCATTCTCAAGCCATATGGGGTCAATCCAGAATATCCGTTTGCCATATATTCATAGCTCAAGCCAAGGATTTTCCACAAGAACTATTATGGTTTTTCTGGTACCTATGCCATCAGTATTATATTTTCATGGAATTCAAATGCAACGTCTTCAAGGATTTTGATAACATTGCACCAGCTCTTAAAATATTTTTTCTATGGTTTAAACCTAGAAGATACTGGATGAAATTTTTCAATGATTCCTACACATCAAAGGTGTTCATGTTTCATAGGCCAGTAAAGATTATTAATGGAAAACGTCCAGGCGCAAGCAGAGGCATCATTTTGGTGGAAATTTCCCGTGTCCATTTTATCAATGGAAGAAGAATATAGAGAGGCACAAAGAGTCCTTTTCCAGCAAAATAGGTGTATACCGAAAGAGATATGGCCAAAAGATTGGGCAAGCTGGAATTATACAAGCAATCATCCTCACTGGGGAAGAGTCCGGGCAGCAGCAAAAGAATATCAAACCCCATATGAAGTCATCCGAGAAAAGATAACTCAAGACATTTCAAGATTAAGGTTGCAGATTACATCTTTCAATCCAAAAAAGAAAAAGCACAGTAAAGAAGGACAGTCAAATTCCAGGCATTACTACACAAGGTCTTTAAAAAGATGCCTAGAAGACAACATTAGAATCAATGAAGGATAATTGCCTAAATACCTGCTAATACCACCATAATCCTAAATTAGCCAAAAAAAGCCCTAAAAAATATCCTAACCATGTTAAGACAAATTTCCACATCTTTCCATACTATTCGGGCCCCACTTCAACTTGTTTTCACATGGTTCCACATGCCTCCACATGCTTCGTCACATGCAACACCATACTTTCACATGGCGTCACATGCTCCCACATACTTTCACATGCTACACCATGTATATTTCACCCCTTTCACATGTTTTCAGGTGATTTTTAGTTATTATGTCTAAAGTCCTTCACATATTTAGAAGGACCCACTTGTAAGATAAGTTTTCCATGTACGATAGGTTTATTTTATCTTGAAAGTTTGTCTTGTAATAACCTCCTAGCCCTATATAAAGGAGGCCTGATAGTAGTTGTAGGATCATATAACAATCATCTTGTAAACCTTGTAAATCTTTTGTGAAATACTACATATGAGTTCTTTCTAAATTTCTCTCTTGTTCTTTCTTTCGAATGGATGGAAAGGCTGATCCATGTATGAAAAATAGAGTAGGAATACTCTAAGAAAGTTATCTTATTGTAGTACGAAAGTTTTCTGAGTTATAAACAACTAACGTTTGCTATAATACAAAAGTTTTCTAAGTTGTGTAGCTTGGCAAGCCGTCCCTTATGGGTTGTTGAAACCAACCCCTTTTGTAGGAAAACTTTTGCGACTATAAACAAATTAACTATTTGTGTAGCTTGGCAAGCCTTCCCTTACGGGTTGTTGAACCTAGCCCCTTTTGTAGGGAAACATTCGTATCTATGGTATAGTTTGCTTTCTTAGAGTCTCTTGCTCTGTTCCTTTATACTGTGGTATTAGAGCCAGCCCATCCTTTCGGAGGGAGGAACAATTTACTAAATATGTCTGAGTCATTTCCATAATCCCCATCCTCTTCTCTTGCACAAATGAATATGTCCCTTACTCTATATAAAACCTTGTCCAAAAAATATGATTACCTCTATGAAGTAGATATCTTACCCGAAGACCAAAAAGTATTGTCCACTGAACTATCTCTCATAAACCCTTACTCAGCCTTTGCCAAAATGTCCTTTGCACCCTGGACCCAAATTCATTCCTTAGTCCAACACAGACCAAAAGGAGTTAAAGAATATGTTGCTGCCTCAAAACTTGACCAGCATCCTATTCTTGCCACTCGAGAGGAACAANCCATCCAAATCGCTTTAACATATCACGGAAGAAAAGGTCAACCTGTTGTAGCTCGAATTTCTCTTCTAGATACACGATATTTGGAGTACCAACATGCAAACTTGGGTACTGCCAAAGTTACCGTAAATGTCGGAACTGTCTTCATAACCATCTTTCCAAATTTCAACATGTCCCTTTATGACCCGTACCTAACCGAAGCCCTAAAAATCCAAGTCCAAATCCAAGGATACCCACAAGCCAAAGACTCCATTTAAGCTACTCTTCACCACCAAATGGCATGGCAAGTCCAAAATCATGCCATGGATCTTTGCCTACAAGGAGGAGAAAATGCCTTACTCTTAAATATTGATGCTACCAAAGGAAACACCATGTGCACCCAAATACCTGGACAGATTTCCAGAGATGAACTTGTCAAAATCCTTCCTGATTCCTGGATCATAAATTATGAGAAGCTGAGAGAATCAGAGGAATCTCTGTAATCTGGGGAACCAACTTTTACCAAAAGAAGTGACAAAACTATTTGCATAAGCTTTGACCATTCCGATCTCAAAAAACCCAATAAAACCATCTTTTCTTGCCAAATGATTCAACCCAAAGATGCAACGGATACATACCCAGAACCTGATGGAGAATTCTTCTGGAATATACAAAGCATCATGGAAGAACATGACTGGTGCCAATATTTTGACAAAGAAGGAAAAAGATGTGGTGGTTCAAATGCCCTTTCACTGGACACTGCCCATGGGATCTTGGTTGCACTGGCCAAGACTGTTTAGAAGATCCAATTGGAGAATATGATGAACATCACCAGCGCAAACCAAAATCCAAGAAAAAAGGGATAACTACTGAAAGACAATTTCAGGCCATATATGAAAATAAAGATCCTTTATTTCCTTGACTGCTTCATCTTGTTTCTTTCCCCATGGCGGAGCATTTTTCATGAGCATCTCTGTAAGTGGAGAATTGTATGTAGAGATATTTGGGATAAAATCTCTCACATAATTTATTATGCCCAAAAATTGTTGTATTTGCTTTGTTGTGAAGTCAGTATAAAGGAACAGAGCAAGAGACTCTAAGAAAGAAAACTATACCATAGATACGAAAGTTTCCCTACAAAAAGGGGTTGGCTTCAACAACCCATAAGGGACGGCTTGCCAAGCTACACAAACAGTTAATTTGTTTATAGTCGGAAAAGTTTTCCTACAAAAGGGGCTGGCTTCAACAACCCCTAAGGGACGGCTTGCCAAGCTACACAACTCAGAAAACTTTTGTACTATAACCAACGTTAGCTGTTTATAACTCAGAAAACTTTTGTACTATAACCAACGTTAGCTGTTTATAACTCAGAAAACTTTCGTACTATAATAAGCTAACTTTCTTAGAGTATTCCTACTCTATTTTTCATACATGGACCGGCCTTTCTATCCATTCGAAAGAAAGAACAAGAGAGAAATTTAGAAAGCACTCATATGTAGTATTTCACAAAAGATTTACAAGGTTTACAAGATGATTGCTAGATGATCCTACAACTACTACCAGGCCTCTTTTATATAGGGCTAGGAGGTTATTACAATACAAACTTTCAAGATAAAATAAACCTATCTTACATGGCAAACTTATCTTACAAGTGGGTCCTTCTAAGCATGTGAAGGACTTTAGGCAAAACCACTAAAAAACATCTGAAAACATGTGAAAGGGGTGAAATATACATGGTGTAGCATGTGAAAGTATGTGGGAGCATGTGACGCCATGTGAAAGTATGGTGTTGCATGTGACGAAGCATTTGGAGGCATGTGAAAACAAGTTGAAGTGGGGCCCGGATAGTATGGAAAGATGTGGAAATTCTTCTTAACATGGGTAGGATATTTTTGAGGGTTTTTTGGTGGCTAATTTAGGATTATGGTGGGATTAGTAGGGATTTAGGTAATTATCCTTCATTGATTCTAAGGTTGTCTTCTAGGCATCTTTTCAAAGACCTTGTGTAGTAAAGCCTGGAATTTGACGGTCCTTATTCACTGTGCTCTTTCTCTTTTGGATTGAAAGATGTAATCCGCAACCTTAATCTGGAAATGTCTTGAGTGATCTTTCCTCGGATGACTTCGTATGGGGTTTGATATTCTTTTGCTGCTGCCCGGAGTCTTTCCCAGTGAGGATCATTGCTTGTATTATTCCAGCTTGCCCAATCTTTTGGCCATATCTCTTTCGGTATACACCTATTTTGCTGGAAAAGGACTCTTTGTGCCTCGCTATATTCTTCTTCCACTGATAAAATGGACACGGGAAATTTCCACCAAAATGATGCATCTGCTTGCGCCTGGGCTTTTCTATTATTAATCTTTACTGGCCTATGAAACATGAACACCTTTGATGTGTATGAATCATTGAAACATTTCATCCAGTATCTTCTAGGTTTAAAGAATAGCAAAAACATTTTAAGAGCTGGTGCAATGTTCTCAAAATCCTTGAAGACGTTGCATTTGAATTCCATGAAAATATAATACTGATGGCATAGGTACCAGAAAAACCATAATAGTTCTTGTGGAAAATCCTTGGCTTGAGCTATGAATATATGGCAGAACGGATATTCTGGATTGACCTCATATGGCTTGAGAATGTATCCTCCATATTGTTAGAAAACTTGGAGCTCATAATGAGTTCTTCTTTCAATAATAATTGACGGATCAAAGGGATCCATGAGATTGAACAATTCCGGTGGATGATCTGTTGGCTTTAATGAACTTGTTCCTGGTAAGCTTGAAAACATGAAGATGTGACTGATTAGCTTTTCCTTTGATTTTGGTTTGTTTCTTTGCTGCAAGGGCATCTTTCCTTTCCCAAACCATTTTTGCGATATCAAAATCATTTTCTTCTTTTGTTGGTCGGGTAAAAGAGATTGGATTTTGTGGGGTAGATGGAAAGGTAGAAAAGGTGTAGTTCAATTTAGGCGGTGAGTATTCTTGCGGAGACATAGGGAAGAAGGTAGGTTTTGAAGGGAAAACTGGGGTTCTTTGTGGCTCAAAGTGATCATTTCTCAGAAGTTTGATTTGTTCTTTGATGGAAATTGTCTCCTATTGTTGTTGTTGGAAAAATTGGAAAAGTGATGTTCCTGGCGGATAAATCTCATATTTTAAATTTTCCAACCTTAGTTCCAAGGCTTTGATCAGTCCTGCATGCTGAGATGATGTCTGCTCCAACTTTTTCTCAATTGTTTCAACTTTGCTCATTAACTTGTTCTGTGCATGGGCCACGTTTTTTATGGCGTTGCCAATATTATTGAGCACTTTGTTCTGGTAGATGGAATTTTCTGATTGCCAATTCATTGTTGCATCAATGTCACTTGTAGGGGTTTTTTATCCAGACGGTAGTACTATGTTTTTCTTGGGGATTTTTGGAGCAAGGCTGATACCCTCTTTTTCAAAAGGTTGAAGTGGAGGAAAATCTTGGGAGTGGCTGGAACTTGAAGGGCTCATCATGAATATTTTGGGTGTGTGGACCTTTGGGTTGGTGGAGTTTTAGGTTCAGGTGGCTTTTTGGATTATGGGGTATGAGGTGATGTTGGTTTGGATTTGGGCGTCGTTTCACTATCTTCCCAGCTAGGGGTGAATGTTTCTAGTAGTTTTGGCCAATCTTGGGGTTTGTAACTGACAAGAAATTCATATTTACCTGGACGGCTTAATGAGCCAATCAAAGGATCTTTATTTTCATATTTGGCCCGAAATTGTCTTTCAGTAGTTTTTCCTTTTTTCTTGGATTTTGGTTTGCGCTGGTGATGTTCATCATATTCCCCAATTGGATCTTCTAAATAGTCTTGGCAGGTGCAACCAAGATCCCATGGGCAGTGTCCAGTGAAAGGGCATTTGAACCACCACATTCTTTTTCCTTCTTTGTCAAAATATTGGCACCAGTCATGTTCTTCCATGATGCTTTGTATATTCCAGAAGAATTCTCCATCACGTTTTGGATATGTATCCGTTTTATCTTTGGCTTGAATCATTTGGCAAGAAAAGATGGTTTTATTGGGTTTTTTGAGATGGGAATGGTTAAAGCTTATGCAAACGGTGTTGTCACTTCTTTTGGTAAAAGTTGGTTCCCCAGATTGCAGAGATTCCTCTGATTCTCTCAGCTTCTCATAATTTGTGATGCAGGAATCAGGAAGGATTTTGACAAGTTCATCTCTGGAAATCTGTCTAGGTATTTGGGTGCACATGGTGTTTCCTTTGGTAGCGTCAATATTTAAGAGTAAGACATTTTATCCTCCGGGTAGGCAAAGATCCATGATGTGATTTTGGACCCGCCAATCCATTTGGTGGTGAAGGGTAGCTTGGATGGAGTCTTTGGCTTGTGGGGCTCCTTGGATTTGGACTTGGATTTTTAGGGCTTCGGTTAGGTACGGGTCATAAAGGGACATGATGAAATTTGGAAAGATGGTTATGAAGACAGTTCCGGCATTTAGGGTAACTTCGGCAGTACCCAAGTTTGCATGTTGGTACTCCAAATATCGTGTATCTAGAAGAGAAAGTCGAGCTACAACAGATTGACCTTTTCTTCCGTGATATGTTAAAGTGATTCGGAAGGCACCAAAATGGATATGGGTAAAACCATGATCTCTCCATTGTCTGGGAAAATCATCTAGTATTTGAAGAGTGATAAATTGTTCCTCTCGAGTGGCAAGAATAGGATGTTGGTCAAGTTTTGAGGCAGCAACATATTCTTTAACTCCTTTTGGTCTGTGTTGGACTAAGGAACGAATTTGGGTCTAGGGTGCAAAGGATGTTTTGCCAAAGGCTGAGTAAGGGTTTATGAGAGGTAGTTCAGTGGACGATACTTTTTGGTCTTCGGGTAAGATATCTACTTCATAGAGGTAATCATATTTTTTGGACAAGGTTTTATATAGAGTAGAGGACATATTCATTTTTGCAAGAGAAGAGGATGAGGATGATGGAAATGACTCAGACATATTTAATAAACTGTATAAAGCACCTAAATCAAACAAAAGAGTCCTAGAAAAACGTTTAACACTAAAAATTCCAGATTTACAAACAGAAGGATTAAGTTTGATTGCAGGCTTATAATGAATCTGCAAACCTAGGGTCCCCAAAGTGGAACCCTAATATCACTTATCAAAGAAGATCCCCAAATCTTTAGGGCTTCAAATAGAATCAGAGGTGAGCCATCAAGGTCATTGAGAGGCACACATACATAAACAAATATAGAAGAAAGAGAAGCTACGCGTTTTAAAACAAAATTAGGCAAGAACATGCTTAGTAGGAACATCAACAAAACTCAGTATGGTGAAACAAAATCAAAGAGCACAAAATTAAACACATATAGCAAAGAGTTAGGAACAACAAACCAAGTTAACATGTGAGCAAAGAACAGAAAAAGAAAGTCTTGCATAATCAGAAAAGAAATAAGAGAACAAACTTGAGCATAATAAAAATAAACATACAAGCATAAACACACATAAAAAGAGAACCAAAAGTCAGAAAAAATTTATAGAAAACTTTTTCCAGAAACCCTAAATATTGAATTCGAACGGTTTTGAAAAAGAAAATTTTGGGAAAACCCTTGAAACATCAGGTAAAGACCAAACATGTCACGGATCTAAAAGGAATAAGCACGTATAAAACCTTAGAAGGATTAAAAATGGTATAGAAGACCCTAGAATGAGAAGGTCTTGAGGAAAGTCAGATCCTGAGTCGAAGACTGATGTTGCTCGAACTCGCCGGAGAATGGCCGGAGAGGCCATAGATCTTGCATATCTGAGACAGATCTAAAGGGGCCATTGAAGTCGGCCTTCAAACTTCGAATAACTTAAGTTCAATGGTGAGAGAGAGTGACCACATGCCATCCATGGTCAGGAGTGCCATGGATTCTGGTGGAAATCAACTAGGGTTTCAGGGAGGGATAGAGAGGATTTGGGAGGTGATGGGAGTTCAAAGGCGGCACAACTGGTGGAATGAATTAGGGTTAAGGGTGTATGGGAATTAAAAAAAGGAAAGAACGGATCATGGCCATTGATCAAAATGATCAACGGCCAAGATTAAAAGAGGATCGGGCGGATCTCAAAATGGGTCGTGGGTTTGGGTTAGAATTTGAAATCGGGTCGTTTAATTAGGGTGGGATTGGTTTTAATTTTAGGCTAAAATTGAAATGATAATGGGCTATGTGTAAAATAGCCAATGTTTCCCCTTTTAATTTTTATAAAATAGTTAAAATGATTTTAAAAACACATTAAAAGCGCTGAATTAGTTAATAATATATAAAACTTAATCTAAAAATACTGAAAATAATTTTATAATTGTAAAATGCTATTAATCGTAATATAGGCTATAATTGTAATTTTATGAAAATTTAGCTAAAAGTATCAAATAAATTTGTAAAAATATGCAAAATCACCTTAAATATATTTTGGTGTAATTATGAGGATAGAAATAAATTATTCACCAAAATTATAATTTTGGGGATAATTATTAGATTTGGCATTGTTAAAATAGAAAATAAATTGATTTTAAAACTCTTAAAATTTTGGGAAAAATACCAAAACTCATGGGCATGCTTATATATGCATACACATACTATTTTGAAGGAATTTTGGGTATAAAATACACAGGGGTAAAATTGGGTATCAACAACTGCCCCTCTTTACCCGAGAAGGATGAAGGAGTTGTCAGGTAAAGATATGATGGCCAATTTTGATCGGAATGAACGATTTACAAAGAATTTTGACCTTGCTCTGGTTCCTGAACTGCCTACATATCCCTGGTCTTACAGGAATCAGGCGATATGTCATTCAGTGTGCATTGACGGAATATGCCAATGGAGATTTTCGAATGATGGACGCGTTGTTCAGGTTGAGAAAAATGGTCGGAGTCTAGTAGACTGCGGGAACCGGAGCGGGATCGCTCCTGCTGTGATGGTCGTTGCTATCCGATGTACCTGCAATACGAACATATATTGTGCAAAAATTTAAACGTGATGCAAGTTCCCATTAGACCATGAATGCTGTCTTTGGACGATTAGGATGACGTACTTGGACCATGACATCCTGGGCCATGAAGCATACGATAAATGATTCGTAGGCCAAGCGATGATGTTCTCGGGCTATGGAAATTGTGCCTCCAAAAAATGACGCCTTCGGACAATTTGGCGATGTTTTAGCCCGTGAAATGCAGAAGGTGGCGATCTTTCAGCCGATGCAGAATTCATAAAGTTGGCGATATTTCAGTCGATGCGGAATTTAAATAAAGGTTCGCGATATTTCAGTCGATGCGGAATTTAAATAAAGTTTGACGATATTTCAGCCGATTGCAAGACGTAAGTAAAAGGTGGCGGTATTTCAGCCATGCGAGAGAGATAAAGTGGCGATATTTCAGCCATGTAGAATTTAAATAAAGTTGGCGATCTTTCAGCCATGCAGATGGAGGTAGAGCTTAACCTCGGAAGGTATAATGGTAGCCTTATGCACTACAGAGAAATGCAGAATGGAGGTAGAGCTTAACCTCAGAAGGTAGAATGGTAGCCTAATGCAATGCAGAGAAATGTAGGATAGTGATAGTGCTTAGTCTCGGAAGGCAGAAAGGTAGCCTTATGCAATGCAGAGAAAATGCAGATGGAGATAGTGCTTAGTCTCGCAAGGCAGAAAGGTAGCCTTATGTAATGCAGAGAAAATGCAGATGGAGACAATGCTTAGTCTTTGAAGGCAGAAAGGTAGCCTTATGCAATGCAGAGAAAATGCATATGGAGACAGTGCTTAGTCTCAGAAGGCAGAAAGGTAGCCTTGGGTAATGCATAGAAAATGCAGATGGAGACAGTGCTTAGTCTCGGAAGGCAGAAAGGTAGCCTTATGCAATGTAGAGAAAACGCAGATGGCGAATAGTAATGAGATCTCTTAGCTGATAGCTGATAGCGTTATTGTGGCTACTGGGGATGTCGTGTAAATAGATGATGATTCTGAGAGTTGAATTCCTAAAAAGTACGGTTGTGTAAATATCTGATGATTTTGTGACTTGGGCACCTGCATCCAAAGAAATTTGTGAGTTTTGTAAAAGGGGGAGGGTTAGTTCGTCTTCTCGTGGACTTTGCTTGTCATGCTAGGCATTACTTTTATTGAGGTAGCATCGCTAAACAAAGCAATTTTGATAGTAGTCATGCATGATTTAGTAAAAGTATAATGTAAATACATAATTTAAATTGATTTTCTTTTAGATGAACCGATGACTGCGACGCGGTTCAAGACGTTGCAACCTCTCTTGTTTCGGAATTTTGAGGTTCCTCCTCAAAATTTTGTGCCAGTTTACCGGGCTGGTGCTTTTGACTGCTGCGTGCGATGACTGGCTGAAAATTCTTCGAAATTTTGTGGGTCCTCCTCAAAATTCTTCCCCATTTTCCAATGGTGGGGGAAATGAAAATTTTATTGAATTGTGACCGAACCCATAGGGCTGCCTACGTATCCCCTCTTATACGAGAATCAGGTTAGGCGTAGTTCAAATTACATCATAAAGAAATCATAAGGATTACGCATAGTAACGCTTGACTACATCTGAATTAATTGGCTTTGGCCAGACTTCTCCATCTATTTCTGCGAGTATAAAGGCTCCTCCTGTTAGAACCCGGTGAACCATGTACGGGCCCTGCCAGTTAGGAGAGAACTTCTCCTTGGCTTCATGCTGATGCGGGAAAATATTCTTCAACACCAGCTGTCCTAGTGTAAACTGTCTTGGCTTGACTCTTTTGTTGAAGGCTCTGGACATCCTGTTCTGATACAATTGACCATGGCAAACTGCATTCATTCTCTTCCCATCTATTAGAGCTAGTTTCTCATTGCGACTTTTTACAAATTCTACGTCGTTAAGTTCTGCTTCCTCTCTAATCCTCAAAGAGGGAATCTCCACCTCAGCGGGAATGACTACTTCTGTACCATAAACACACATATATGGAGTTGCTCCGGTTGATGTGCGAACTGTGGTACGTATCCCAATAAAGAAAATGATAGCTTCTCGTGCCACTTCTTATGTTTTTCTATAATTTTCCTC
Organism: Nicotiana glauca; assembly: GCA_026770625.1. Taxonomy (NCBI): domain Eukaryota; kingdom Viridiplantae; phylum Streptophyta; class Magnoliopsida; order Solanales; family Solanaceae; genus Nicotiana; species Nicotiana glauca. The sequence goes on along the minus strand of MU737353.1, from coordinate 45,557 downwards.
AATATCTTCTTGATATTCTTGTTGGCCACTTCTACAGCTCCGTTCATCTGAAGTCGGTAGGATGCAGAATTCTTGTGTTTCATTTTGAATGTTTCACTCATTGCTTTCATCAGGTCACTGTTGATATTGGAACCATTATCAGTAATGATTCACTCTGGGATGCCGAATCGACAAACGATGCGGTCGCGGACAAAGTCTGCCACAACTTTCTTGGTCACTGCCTTATATGATGCTGATTCAACCCATTTGGTAAAATAATCAATTGCCACTAGAACGAACCTGTGTCCGTTTGATGCGGCAGGCTCGATAGGTCCGATGACATCCATTCCCCAAGCGGCGAACAGCTATGGCGAACTTGTTGCATTAAGCTCATTAGGAGGCACCTTTATCATATCCGCATGCATATGACAGCGATGGCATTTTTGGACATACTGGATGCAGTCCGTTTCCATAGTCATCCAAAAATATCCAGCTCGGAGTATTTTCTTGGCTAAGACAAAACCGTTCATAAGTGGGCCACAGGTCCCTGCATAAACCTCTTCTAACAACCTGGATGCTTTCTTTGCTTCGACACACCTCAGTAATCCCAAGTTAGGAGTCCTCCTATATAGTATTCCTCCGTTGTGAAAGAAGTGATTAGATAACCTTCGTAGTGTGCGCTTCTGAGTAGCGTTTGTAAGTTCTAGATATTCTTCTGTCGCCAAATATTCCTTGATATCGTGAAACCAGGGCTTTCCATCTGCTTCCTCCTCGACATGAGCACAGTAAGCTGGCTGGTCATGGATTTTTACCGGGATAGGATCAATGAAGTTCTTATCTGGGTGTTGAATCATAGATGATAGGGTAGCCAATGCATCGACAAACTCATTCTGGGATTCGAGAACATGCTGGAATTCTTTGTGCACCTCTTTCTCAATTCCTGTACCTGATACAGATAAGGGGGTATTTTGGAGTTCTTGGCTGCCCATTCTTCTCGGACATGATGTATGAGCAAGTCTGAATCCCCGATCACCAGTAACTCCTGAATGTTCGTATCAATGGCCAGCTTGAGCCCTAAGATGCAGGATTCGTACTCGGCCATATTGTTAGTGCACGGGAACCTGAGCTTGGCAGACACCGGATAATGCTGACCTATTTCTGATACTAGAACTACTCCTATACCAACTCCTTTGAAGTTTGTTGCTCCATCGAAGAACATTCTCCAACCATCATAGGATTCCGCGATATCTTCTCATATGAAAGATACCTCTTCGTCAGGAAAATACGTCTTTAAAGGCTCGTATTCTCTATCCATGGGATTTTCGGCAGGATGATCTGCCAGTGCTTGTCCTTTATTTGCTTTTTGTGTCACGTAAACAATGTCGAATACACTCAAAAGGATTTTCCACTTGCTTAGCTTGCCCATGGGCATGAGCTTTTGGAAGATATACTTTAGCAGATCCATTCTCGATATGAGATAAGTGGTATAGACACAGAAATAATGCCTCAACTTTTGAGCTACCCAAGTCAGAGCACAACAGGTGCGCTCTAATAGAGAATATCGAGCCTCGTATAGGGTGAACTTCTTGTTGAGATAGTAGATGGCTTGCTCTTTTCTCCCTGTTTCGTCATGTTGTCCCAAAACACAACCAAATGCCCCATCCAATACTGCAAGGTAGAGCAATAGCGGTCTACCTGGTTCAGGCGGAACCAAAACTGGCGGTGTTGACAGGTATTCCTTGATTCTGTTGAAGGCTTTCTGACAATCATCATTCCATTTGGTGGTGGCTTCCTTCTTCAACATCTTAAATATTGGCTCACAAATGATAGTGGACTGAGCTATGAACCGGCGGATGTAGTTGAGTCTCCCCAAGAAACTCATAATCTCTTTCTTGTTCTTTGGTGGTGGCACTTCTTGAATGGCCTTAACATTTGATGGATCCAGTTCTATTCCTCATCGACTTACGATGAACCCAAGTAGTTTTCTGGCAGGAATCCCAAACACACATTTGGCGAGATTCAGTTTCAGATTGTACCTTTTCAATCCGTTGAAGACTTCCTCAGATCTTTCATGTGGTGAGTGACTTTCTTGGATTTGATGATGACATCGTCTACATATACCTTGATCTCTTTATGTATCATATTATGAAAAATAGTAGTCATGGCCCTCATGTGGGTGGCCCCAGCATTCTTTAATCCAAACGACATCATCTTGTAACAATACATCCCCCACAGCGTAATGAAAGCTATTTTCTCCGCGTCTTCTTCGTCCATCCATATCTGATGATACCCAGCAAAACAATCAATGAATGTTTGTAGCTCGTGCTTGGTGCAGTTGTCAATCAGAATGTGTATGTTCGGCAAGGGGAAATCGTCTTTCGGACTGGCCCGATTGAGGTCTCGGTAGTCGACACAGACTCTGACCTTCCCGTCCTTCTTTGGTACTGGCACAATGTTGGCTAACCATGTTGGATACTCCACTACGCTGATGACCTTGGCTTTGACTTGTTTGGTAACTTCCGCCTTGATTTTCAAACTCATATCTGGGTTGAACTTCCTAAGCTTCTGCTTTACCGGTGGACATGTCGGATCGGTTGGGAAATTATGAGCTACAATAGATGTAGTGAGACCACTCACATCATCATACGACCAGGTGAATATGTCCTCATATTCCCTTAGGAATTTCGTGTACTCTTCCTTTTTAGACGGTGACAGGTGAACACTAATGTGCATTTCCTTGACATTCTCTGTATCCCCCAAGTTGATAACCTCAGTTTCATCCAAGTTAGACTTAGGGCTATTCTCAAAATCCTCAACCTCTTTAATGAACTCTTCTAGTTTATCATCCTCTTCTGAGTCTATGTCTGTTTGTTGTGTTGTCTCGTTGCAAGTCACAATCATCGGTTCATCAAGATAAGTAATATTAATGTTGTGTAAATAAAGTAAATGATAGAGAAAATAATAAGAGCGAGATTTATAAGAAACTAAAATTCTTTGATAAATTCCATAATTTTTTTGAACATTGGAGCTCTTTTTGAAATTTAAAGAAAATACGGAGAGAAAATCAACTAGCGAAAAAGTAAAAGATAATGTTTGGTGCTTTGTTCAGCCTTGCTACCCCGAAGCTTTCCGGGCTCTGGTGGTTCTGATGGACCAATTATTGAGGCGCGTTCCTCGGCTCACAGCTTGTATGGAAGGGCCTTCCTCCTCGAAAATGACATAACAGTCCATATTGTCGTATTCCAAGAATAGATTCTTCATTGCCGCCAATGCTTCCTCTTCTTCCGACCCATATATGACATCGGCTGGCTGGAGATTCTGCTCCAGGTGAGGTATCGGGTGTTCTAATGGATAGTGGGGACTATGCCATGGTGGCGACCAGTGGTTGAATTCCTCCAAAGTGTATTCATATCCCAAACCAAAAGTGGTAGCATATTTCTTTAGCTTGATAGGTTTGGTGATTCCTTGGATGTTCTTGCCGAGTCCCTTGCTAGGTTCATATCCGCTCCAATTCAGTATGCTTTCAATATTGTTATCCCATCATTTATCTTTGTCCACGACGTTGACTCGCTCAATATGATGGAAGGTTTCCATGCTTATCTTTCTTCTTCCTCCGATCGCTGGGATGGTCTGGCGACTGTATATGGGATTACTACTGTCGCCATGAATATTCACCTCTTGGTGATTCCACTCGAACATCACTACCTGGTGTAGAGTTGATGCTACAGCTCCAAAGGCGTGAATCCAAGGTCGCCCCAATGGCAAGTTGTAAGATGCTGGGATGTCTATCACCTGAAAATCCACGTCGAACCAAGTCGGTTCCATTTGCAGACACAAACTGATTTCCCCAATAGTGGACCTTTAGTAACCATCAAAAGCTTTGACATTGATGGCCCCATCCTTGATCTCATGCATGCTCTTTCCCAATGTTCTGAGAGTCACCAATGGACAAATATTGAGGCAGGACCCTCCGTCAATCATAATCCTGGTGATGAAATAATCTTCATATTACACAGTGATGTGCAACGCTTTATTGTGGATTAGACCTTCCAGTGGTAGCTCATTTTCGTGGAAAGTGATTTTGTGACTCTCCAATACCTTCCCTACAATGTTCGCCATTTCTCTTTTAGTTATGTTGCTGGGCACATATGCCTCGCTCAACACTTTCAATAAGGCATTTTTATGTGCATCAGAGCTTTGTAGCAGGGCCAAAATGGAGATCTGGCCTGGCATCTTTTTTCAACTTATCGATGACTGAGTACTCCTTTGCTTGTATCTCTCTCCAGAGGTCATCAGGCCCAGCTTCAGTGACGGCCGGTCGTCCAGAGGCTTGCTTACTAGACTTAGCTACATGTTCTAGAGTATAAACTCTGCCGGTTCGGGTCATACCCTGTGCTGCAATTGCTTCTTCTGATTTGGTTTTCCCTTACCTTCTCGCTTCGGCAGTGTAATCCCAAGGAATGGCCTTCGTATGGAATGGTGCTATGGTTGACATAGCCACAGGAATGGGTACCCTTGTTTTGGGAGGTAACACAACAACTTCAAATTGCACAGGTGCTTTTTGGGATCCAAACTCGACCTCAATTGGTCTGGGCGCCTTTACAGAAGGAGGTGCTTCGAACTCAAGCGGTATAGACATGTTCACTGCAGCATCCCTAGAGGGTTGGATCTGGACAACAATCGGATTAAGTGTGAATGTTGGTTTCTTCGGCTCGTCACCTTCGGCAACCAATCCAATTGACCCTTTGGGGCCCCAATCGTCTTCTATCTCGATCATGTGAATGCCTCCACCTTGTGGTCAGGCAGAGGGTTGTTGCGAACATTAGGAGCAAGCTCCTTTGCTACAATGATCTTATTGTCAATCAAAGCCCGGATCTTATCCTTCAGGGAGCGGCACTCATCAATGGTATGCCCCTTCATGCCGGAATGGTATGCATAGGTTTTGTTCGGGTTGACCCATTGGGAAGGATTTTCTGGAGTTATGGAAAGGATAGGGGTAACGTAACCAACAACTTTGAGCCTTTCATACAGCTGGTCGATTGGTTCGGCGATGGCGGTGCATTGTTTAGGAGGTCTGCTATCGAATTTAGGGCGAGGTCTAGGAAATTTTTGGCGAGTGGGAGGTGACTGATGGTGAGAGGGTTGAGTGTTGTAGGCTTGGTAGACAGGTGCGGGTTGAGAGTATCTTGGTGAGGTAGGTTGATATGTGGGGGTGGAGATGATTGGTAAGTAGGTGGTGGAGCTTGGTAAGAGGGTAGGGGTGCTTGGTCGTTTGGAGTAGGTTCATATGTGAGTGGGGGTAATGGATAGGTTTGGCCTTCTATTGGGGATTTTTTTCCTCTATGCAACCATCATGACACTCACATCCCTTTTCTTGGACGTGCCACCAGACTGTAGAGCCTTATTGGTAGCATGTAATGCTTTAAGGTTGGTGACCATACCTGTTTTAATACCTTCCTCGATTTTCTCCCCTAGCTTGATGATAACGGAAACTTTCTGACGCTCAATTAGCATTAACCTCTCATAATATTGTTTGTCGTGAGTTGTAACAAAAAACCTGTTCATATGTTCTTCTTCTAAGGCCGGCCTGACCTTAGCAGCCTCTGATCTCCAACGAGTAGCATACTCGCGGAACGTCTCTGTAGAATACATCTGGCGCATTCTCTGTTTTGAGTCTGAACCTGTCCATGAAATCGGACACCATACCTACCCAGCTTGTCCACTTCTTGGGGTCTTGGTTAATGTACCAAGATAGAGCATCTCCTTTTAGACTTCTCATAAAGAGCTTCATGCGAATCTTTTCATCCCTTCCGACTCCGACCAACTTATCGCAGTATGTCTTCAAATGGACTCTGGGGTCCCCTGTGCCATCAAACATTTCAAACTTGAGAGGTTTGTACCCCTCTGGAAGTTCTACATCTGGCTAAATGCAAAGGTCCTCATAATTCAGCCCCTCGATACCTTTCTTTCCTTCAACACCCTGGACTCGGCTATTCAACTTCTTGAGTTCTGCGGCCAGGTTCTTGATAAGAGAGTCTTTGTCATCAGAATCAGGTGTGCTTGAAATGGGTTGAGTAGGGTGCGGAATAGTTTCCACATAAATGGGTGGTTGTGATGAGTAAGAATGGTCATTTATGGAGTTTAGTGGTTCAGGGATGAGCAATGGGGTGTTACTTGAAGTGTGGCATGTGTTGCAGTGGTGATGGAGAGCAGGTTGATTTTGTGGTTTCGGGATGTTTGGAGGAGGTGTGGGGTTTTGAGTGCTGGGAAAGTTGACCTCTGGGGTAGTGAGGGAAAACGACAGGCTTGTCGAATTCCGAACTTGGTCTAGTTCTTCCTGAAATTTCAATAACTTTTGGGGAATTTATAATGCTAAATGCCTCATTTTATTGATAAAAATAAGACGAATCCCAAAACGACACTAAAATTGTAGAAAATAAAGATGTCACTAATGGCCATTGGCCCTTTTACATTTTAAAGCAAAAGAAAAGACTCCTAACTACTTGGTCCCACAAGGACCTTCCCCAGACTCGGCATCTTTAGCACCATCGAATAGCTTCACCAGCTCACTGTTGATACCCAATTTTTCCCCTAAGTATTTTTATACTAAAAACTTCCAAAATAGCATATTTGTGCATATATAAGCACACCCAAGAGTTTTGGCAATTTTAATGATTTTTAAACCAATTTATTGCCTTTTTTAATATAACAAAATACAATAATTATTCCCAAAATTATCATTTTTGGTGAACAACTCATTTTATTCTCACATTTATAATTAAGGTAATTTTTGCATGTTTTTACGAATTTATTTGGTATTTTTAAAGCTAAATTTCATACAATTAAAATTATAGCCTATATTACGATTAATGGCATTTTACAATTATAAAATTATTCCCAGTATTTTCAGATTAATGTCTATATATTATTAATTAGTTGAGTTCTTTTAATTTGTTTAAAATCATTTTTTAAACTATTTTTATATAAATTAAAAGGGAAAAATCGGCTATTTAACACATAGCCATTTCAATTGCAAATATAGCATCAATTTAATCCCCAATTGAGTCCAAAATACCTAGCCCAATTACCAGTTGCAACCTGATCAATACCCTTTTCCTGTCATACCCAACCCGGTCCCCATTTAACCCGCTCAGTCCCAGCCAATGATTTAAAAGATCAACGACTCCCCTTTTCCCTTTCCTTTTTAATTCAAACAACCCCCAAACCCTATCTCATTTTTTCTCGACCGCCGCCTCTGAATCCCCTCCTCTCTCAACTCACCTCAAACCCTAGCCGCCACCTCTCACTGAAACCCTAATCTATGGCTTCTCAGGCTCATCAGAGGAATATACTAGCCTCTCATGGCTCCTGCGTGCTCGCTTCTAAGATCCTATGACCAAGTCTTGAAGGGTTTCGACCAAGCCTTAGCTCAATGACTGTTCTGCGGTCGTCTTCAACCTTTGTCCGGCCCCTCATGGCTATTCAAGTTCGACCTTTGACTTTCCTGCTCAGATCGATGGTTTGCAAAGCCTTTCTCATCACCTAGGTTTCTTATGAAACCCTAATCTCTGAGGTTCCTTCGATTTATTTTTAGATCTGCTCCGGATCTATGTGTGTGCGAACCTTCTATGCATTTTTCTAGAAGTTTCTTTAATTTTTCTCTCAGAAACTCTTTATTCTTCAACTAGGGTTTCATGTCAAGTTATTTCAAATCTCTTCTCCGATTCTCAACATGTTTTACTGTGTTTTGTTGTTTTCTATTTGAGTTAGCATGTTGAAAACCCTAATTTTTGGGACTTTGTTTCTTAGTCTGTTTGGTAATATTAGTTTGATTTACCTTATCTTTATCTGAGTTAGCATGTTGAAAACCATAATATTGGTATTTTCTTTTAGTTTATGTCTGTTAATATTTGCTTGATTTACCCTTCTTCTATACCTAAGTTAGCATAGTGAAAGCCCTAATTTTTGGGGGCTTATCCTTGATTCTGAATCTGTTTATTGTTTATCTGCTTATCTCCTCTAAACTCGATTGATTTTCGAAAACCCTAGTTTCTTTGGGGACTATTCAATTTCTTTGAAATTGTTTGTGCAACTCGTATGGTTTTCACTCAACTCTTTGCATGCTTCTGATCTTTTTCTCTATTGTTAAACACTGAAACCTGACTATCATGCTTCGAGTGTTTTCTTTTGAGCTACTACTATATGATGTTCTTTTGCTATAGCTTGTCTTCGTGTGTCTATTACTTGTGCATTCATTTATATACTGAGTTCCTTCTGTGATTGATTTTTTTTTTCAAACTTTTCCTTTCGTGAAATTCTGATTTTTTACTCTCCTGTCAAGGGTTAATTGATTTCCTTTGCTTGTTTGGCCTTACTAAACCCTTTCCAAAAACAAGTACAATCCTGTATTTAGAGTTAAACACCCATTATATGATTTTACTTCTCCTTTTATGGCAACAACTATTCTGCTTACAAATTGATTTTATTTCCTTATCTTGACCCTGTTAGTATCCGTTTGTACAATAACCCCTTGATTAAAGGGAAATCTCGTGTTAATTGATTCTGACTTGTGATTGTTTCCATGTTTGTGTTAAAACTTTACTTATTACCATATTCTTCACTTGTTTTCAAAACTATAAATACCCTCTTCTCTTTTCTTTACAGAGGAACAACTCGAGTTTAGAAAAATACACTCTTACTCTTAAAACTCTCTCTTTCTTTACTGCTACTTGTGTTGTTGCTTTGTCTAGCCAGCTGAAAGCCAAGGCTAGACTGTGGACTCTTGTTTGCTTCACATTTTCTGCATTTTGCTTCTCTAATGATATGTCCTAGTTAATGTACAAGCCTAAACAACAACATGTTTTCTTTTATTACTCCAGTTTGTCATTCCTGTCTACCTCCACTCATGTTTCTGCAGTCCAGATGTGACACTAGCATGCTGTACTATGTTCTCTTTCCCTTGTAAATTAATGTTTGTGTATGTGTGTGCACTCTGTCAGTCATTTGTTATGAATCCCAAAGCCCTGTATCCCCTTATGTGCTTTAATTAATGGTTCAGAAACATGGAAATAATTGAAGTTATTGTCCATCGATATGAACTGGACCCTTTGGGCCCTAAGCTTTGTCAATTTCCCATCCATATTCCCTTATTGTGTGTGCTGAGTAACAGCTTTGGCCTGATAGTATTTTAGTTATTTCTTAGGCCATAGTTTGACCTCTAGTAGGTCTTTACTCTCTAAATGTTTGACCAACATGTTTGGTCAGGGGTGTGCCAGTCTACTTTATGGCTGGGCATGACCACCAGCTTGCCTGGGTATTCTCTACTCCTTTTTCATTACACTTGCACTTCACTCTTAGAACTTAGGTTCTGCCCCTCTTGTGTGAGCCTTTCCTTGGGACCCCTGAGCTCCCTCTGAACTTTGACACATTAGGGATGGCCCTTCCACACTACACAACTTAATTTCTGATTAACATCTTGGGTGTATTTACTGCCTGGGGTTCCTGAAATCCCTTGGATCTTTAAAATACCCTAGATGAGAGAAGGCTTGGAAATCTGGATCTCGGAGTTGGCTCAATCTCATATTATTAGGCATTAAGTCTGAATTAGGCTGCTCGGACGAAGCTGAGGATTCTTGATGTATTTTTTTAATTCCAGTTTTACTTATTTTGGGGTTGTATTAACTTGTATAAACTCGGGGATTTAGTGAAAAAGAGAGGGGGTTTATTTTTTACGCACTAAGGGTAGAGATCATGCCTATACGGATTTATCTATGATTTCTGCAAATTCACACATAGAGATCATGCCTATAGGGTTAACTTCTGACTTGTGCAACTCCACGCATAGAAATCATGCCTATAGGTTTTTCTTAATTTCTGCAATAAAGCATGTAGATATCATGCCTATAGGATTCACTTCTGATTCATGCAACTCTACACATAGATATCCTGTATATAGGATTAACTTCTGATTTTCTACATCTCCACACATAGATATCCTACCTATAGGCTTAACGTCTAATTGTTCTATAAATTCACATATAGAAATAGTGCCTATAGACTCCCGCATCTCTGCACATATAAGTGTCATCAGGCAAACAATTTGTTGGCTAATAATAAAAGCTGCATATAGATACCATGTTCATAGGACTTCTGTAAACGTCTGAAAAGGTGTCAAAATCAGTAAACATATAGAAAGCATACCTATAGGAAATCTCGAATCTGAATAAAAGCTACTTCAACTGTTGAACTCGTATTGTTCTGTTAAAACTGGTAACCTATTTCTATAATCAGTTTGAATTATTTCTAAAATCAGTAGATATCATGCCTAGTTCTAACCAACACTTAGACAAAAGGATTAATTAATCATTCAGATCGGTTTTAGTCAACTGCATTCGAGCGAGCCTAATATAGACTTTCCGTCTAAAAATATGCATTGAACCAGTCCGTTCGTCGCTTTATTTGATATAAGACCAAATCATTACGTGTAAGACGTGCTAAACTCTATGAATTTTATCTGATTTATGCAGGCGTATTTGAGCCCTGTTTGCTTGTCTGCTTCCCCTTTGTTTGCATTACGTGTTTTTTGATTGACGCCTTAGCATTTTGTCCTTTGAAAACTTCTTAAAGCCCCAAACCCCTCTCCCTTTAGGATTAGTAGTCCATTTGCCTCCGGGACTGATAGGATTGGGACGGGTAACAGCATGCAATAAGTAACTATACTATTTTGCGCTTTAAATACCTTAACGGGTGGGAAAGGGTAGACGTGGAGATGATGATCACACGATAACACTATGTGTACAACTGGGTAACGGTGTTGTGTGGATGATCCATGTGATTTATAAACCTAGGACCCCCTCCCTCTTTATTATGTTAATTTTTCCAGAATTTTAAAAGCTGTTCAATTTTCAGTTTCTTTAACCTCTTCTTTTACTCTTTGCACCTATCATGAAAAATCTTTCTTTTAATTGTCTGAATTTTAGTATTGTTTCCCCCCAAAAATCCCACCTCTTTCACTTCTTTTAAGTCGCTTGCATCAATTATTTGACCACTTCTCCTTTACTCATGTATCTTTTCTTTAATTATAAAAATACTTTCTCCCAACTTTCAGCACTCATTAAACCTTTTGTACTTTTTTTTATTTGCAACCATTATATGAAAGTTTCCTCATATTTGCAGTGCTTTCTTGTCTACTTGTTGTTTGTATTTAAAGTCACAATTGTAGCATGGGCGGGAACCACACTAGTGGATCTTGAGGGGTGCCTTACATCTTCCCCTCGAGATAATTTCTAGCCCCTTCCCAAACTCTGGTTTTTCATCTTAATTTCTTTCTTAAAGTGTCCTAATGCACTATAATCATTAGGTGGCGACTCTCCAAATCCAAAACTCAGTTCCCAAGCGGGAATAGAGTTGTCTTTCCAAATGTCGTTCCCGATTTCTCGCTCTTTGGAGGGAGGGAAAAAGGTGGCATCGACAGCATGGCGACTCTGCTGGGGATTCTTTAGGCATTTTACCATTGCATGCTATATGTGATTTTATTGCTTTCTTTTGTTGCTTTTGTTTAATGCCTTTATTTGAAACTGACTTGTTTCCTTTGTTTCTTTTTCTTTAATTACTTTCATTTACCGCTTTTCTCATCAATGCTGTTGTAATTTTGAGCAATTATTATAAACATTATTGTATAAACGTGAAAATACATGTCAGTTTGTTTCATTCTTGTAAACGGTATCTTCAACATCACATTCCACTCGTGCCAAACAAATACTACAGCAACGGTTATAATGAGTAGCTGCGCTCTTCCAATACTATCACCCCTTAAATTTGGCAAAGGCGTACTTGCGGTAAAGCCATTCGATCAACGGTACAGTCGATTGTTTCGTGCCTTTCCCTCTTGAGTTGTCCGCTCAAGGGTATCTGTCTAATACCCTAATAGAAACATTACTCCGTTTAAACTGTACATGCATCATGGTCAAACCTAGGCGTGTCAGTTATGTTGTCCACATAATGACTCATTAGGATAGCCTTGTCCAATGTCCACCGGGTTTCCTTGAAACCCAAACGGACACCTCCATGTTCTGTGCATTTATTTGGAGAACGAAAGTGCTTGCTATGCTAATTATTGGTTTAAATAGTCGAGTCTGTTGGGGGTAAGGGCCTAACGCCTTGTTTTGCAGAAAATGAGGCACGGAATACCCAGATTTGGCATGGTAACCAACATTCATCCAAGGCTTCTATATTGGTGGAAATACCTCCACTCCAGTGGTCAGACGCTCGTCCACAAATACTTAGGGAATTAGCCTTCACTTCTAAAGAACCAGCCTGACGACAAAATAATAGAGGCTGCAAAGGAAATGCAGGCGGACATCTGGCCCGAGCTTATTTGCTATTAGGACTACGCGAGCTGGTGAAACTGTTCGAGGGAGACAAATATGCTGAATCTGGTGAAGGTCCTTCTGGGACCAAGGAGTTAGGAGTCTTTTTATGTTTAATGTAATAAGGCCAATGGCCACTAGTGATATTTTACTTTCTATTATTTAGTGTCGTTTTGGATTCGTCTTATTTTTATCAATAAAATGAGGCATTTAGCACTATATGTTTTCCAAAACTATTTGTCGCTAGGCCTACCTCGGGCACAATGAGGAACGCAATTTAGGACACGATTTATATTCTTGCACTATGTGTTTAAATATCGCAATGTTTTCTCCTCATAATCTTTACTAACTTGTTACCTTTTTGTTTATACTGTTTGTTTTACTCCCCTTCCCCAAAGGTTAGTTCGTGCACTCTAGCATGATCATCTTAAGCAGAAGGGTACATCTCAATAATTGGACTATCAGAACCACCAGGTCCCGGAAAGCTTCGGGGTAGCAAGGCTAACAAAAGCACCATGCATCTCATTTTACTTTTTACTAGCTGATTTTCTTTCCGCGTTGTCTTTAATTTTGAAAAGAGCTCCGATGTTCCAAACAATTATGAATTTAATCAAAGCATTTCAGTTTATCATATATCTCGCTCTTATTATTTTCTCTATCATTTACTCTATTTTCACACAACATTACTATTATTTACTTTGATGATGAACCAACTATTGTGACTTCCAACGAAACAACGCAACAAAAGGATATAGATTCAGAAAAGGTTGATATACCAGAAGAGGTCATTAGAGAGGTTGAGAATTTTGAGAATAGACCTAAGTCTAACCTGGAAGAAACTGAGGTCATTAATTTGGGAGATACAGAAAATGTCAAAGAAACTCGCATCAGTGTTCACCTGTCACCATCAGAAAAGGAAGAATACACCGAATTTTTAAAGGAATATGAGGACATATTCGCCTGGTGGTATGATGATATGACTGGTCTCGGCACGTCCATTGTAGCTCACAAACTGCCAATAGATCCAACCTGTCCGCCGGTAAAACAGAAGCTCAGGAAATTCAAACCCGACATGAGTTTGAAAATCAAAGAAGAGGTTCTAAGCAAGTCAAAGCTAAGGTTCTCAGAGTGGTAGAGTATCCAACATGGTTAGCCAACATCGTGCCAATACCAAAGAAAGATGGGAAAGTTAGAGTTTGTGTCGACTACCGGGATCTTAACCGGGCCAGTACTAAAGATGACTTCCCCTTGCCAAACATACACATTCTTATTGACAACTGCGCCAAGCATGAGTTGCAGTCCTTTGTTGATTGTTTCGCTGGATATCATCAAATATGGATGGATGAAGAAGATGCAGAGAAAACGGCTTTCATCAAGCCGTGGGGAATGTATTGTTACAAAATAATGCCATTTGGGTTGAAGAATGCTGGTGCCACCTATATGAGAGCCATGACTACTATCTTTAGTGACATGATACACAAGGAGATTGAAGTATATGTGGACGACGTCATCAACAAATCTAAGAAATCCACTGATCATATGGAAGACCTGAAAAAGTTATTCAACAGATTGAGGAAGTACAATCTGAAACTGAATCCCGGCAAGTGTGCATTCGGGGTTCCTGCTGGAAAATTACTGGGTTTTATCGTGAGTCGTCGAGGAATAGAATTGGACCCATCAAAAATAAAATACATTCAAGAAGTGCCACCGCCAAAGAAAAAGAAGGACGTAATGAGTTTCTTGGGAAGACTCAACTATATCAATCGATTCATAGCTCAATCCACGGTCATTTGTGAACCCATCTTTAAAATGCTGAAGAAAGACGCTGGTACTAAATGGATTGACCATTGTCAGAAAGCCTTTGACAAAATCAAGGAATACATGTCAACGCCACCAGTCTTGGTTCTGCTCGAGCCAGGAAGGCCTCTATTGCTTTATCTCGCTGTTTTGGATGGAGCATTCGGTTGTGTTCTGGGACAACATGATAAAACGGGGAGGAAGGAGCAAGCAATCTACAATCTCAGTAAGAAGTTCACCCCGTACGAGGCCCGATATTCTATATTAGAGCGCACCTGTTGTGCTCTGACTTGGGTAGCTCAAAAATTGAGGCATTATTTCTATGCCTACACTATTTATCTCATATCAAGGATGGACCCGCTGAAGTATATCTTCCAGAAGTCCATGCCCACTGGCAAGCTCGCCAAGTGGCAAATCTTGCTAAGTGAATTCGACATTGCTTACGTGACTCAGAAAGCAATCAAGGGCCAAGCCATAATAGAGCACCTTACAGAGAATCCTGTTGGCGGAGAATACCAACCCCTGAAAATGTATTTTTCTGACGAAGAGGTGTCCTTTGTAGGAGAAGATATTACAGAATCCTACGATAGTTGGAGATTTTTTTTGACGGAGCTGCAAATTTCAAAGGAGTTGGTATAGGAGCGGTCCTAGTATCAGAAACTGGCCAGCATTACCCGGTATCCGCCAAGCTCAGGTTCCCTTGCACAAATAATATGGCTGAATATGAAGCTTGCATCCTGGGGCTCAAGATGGCCATGGACATGAACATCAGGAGTTGTTAGTGATCGGGGATTCAGACTTGCTCATACATCAAGTTCGAGAAGAGTGGGAAACCAAGAACTCCAAGATACTCCCCTGCTTACATCATGTACAGGAGTTAAGGAAAAGATTCACAAAGACGGAATTTCAACGTGTCCCCAGGGTCCCGAACGAGTTCGCTGATGCATTAGCTACTCTGTCATCCATGATCCAACATCCAAACATAAATTTCATTGATCCCATCCCAGTAAAGATCTATGATCAGCCAGCCTACTATGCTCACGTTGAGGAAGAAGCAGACGGAAAACTGTGGTTTCGTGACATCAAGGAGTACTTGACAATAGGAGAATACCCAGAACTTGCCAACGCCACTCAGAAGCGCATATTTCGGAGGTTATCCGACAACTTCTTTATCAGTGTAGGAATCCTGTATAGAAGGACTCCCGATTTGGGTTTACTAAGGTGTGTCGAAGCAAAAAAAAGCATCCAGACTATTGGACGAAGTGCACACAGAGACCTGCGGACCGCACATGAATGGTTTTGTCTTAGTAAAGAAGATACTCCGAGCAGGGTATTTTTGGATTACTAAGGAAACAGACTGTATCCAGTATGTTCGCAAGTGCCATCGCTGTCAGATACATGCAGACATGATAAAGGTTCCTTCTAACGAGCTTACCGCAACAAGCTCACCGTGGCCATTCGACGCCTGGGGAATGGATGTCATTGGATATATCGAGCCTACCGCATCACATGGGCACAGGTTTATCCTGGTGGCAATTGATTATTTTACTAAATGGGTTGAAGCAGCATCATACAAGGCGGTGACTAAGAAAGTTATGGCAGATTTCGTCCGTAACCGTATTGGTTGCCGATTTAGAATTCTTGAATCAATCATCACTGATAATTGTTCCAATCTCAATAGCGACTTGATGAAAGCGATGTGTGAGGCATTCCAGATCAAACACAAAAACTCTACAGCCTACAGGCCTCAGATGAATGGAGTTGTAGAAGCAGCCAACAAAAATATCAAGAAGATACTAAGGAATATGGTCGAAAGTCACAAACAATGGCATGAGAAGTTATCATTCGCCTTGCTGGGATACCGCACCACGGTCCGCACATTGACCGGAGCAACTCCCTACATGCTGGTTTATGGTATAGAAGCGGTCATCCCCGCTGAGGTAGAAATTCCCTCTTTGAGAATCATACAAGAAGCAGAGCTGGATGACGCATAATGGCTAAAAGGTCACTACGAGTAGCTAACCCTTATAGATGGGAAGAGGATGAATGCAATTTGCCACGGTCAGTTGTATCAGAACAGAATGTCCAGAGCCTTCAACAAAAGAGTTAAGCCAAGGAAATTTATACCGGGGCAGCTGGTGTTGAAGAAAATATTCCCACATCAAGATAAAGCCAAGGGGAAATACTCTCCCGACTGGCAAGGTCCGTACATGGTTTACCGGGTTCTAACTGGAGGAGCCCTCATTCTTGCAGAGATGGACGGAGAAGTTTGGCCAAAGACGATCAATTCATATGCAGTGAAACGATACTATGTGTAACTACTTATGATTCCCTTTATGATGTAATTTGAACTACGCCTGACCTGATTCCCATTTAAGAGGGGATACGTAGGCAGCCCTATAGGTTCGGTCACAGTTTAATAAAAAATTTCATTTCCCCATGCTATTAGAATTGGGACAAAATTTTGAGGAGGACCCTCAAAATTCCGAATTTAGTTGTTAGCCACTCATCGCTAGGAATGCCACCCCAGTAAACTGGGGCAGAATTTTGAAGAGGACCCTCAAAAGTACGAAGTTAATTTTTCAGCTGTTCAACGCAGCCGTCAGAAGTGCCAGCCCAGGAATCTGGGGTAGAATTTTGAGGAGGACCCTCAAAATTCTGGAGCAGGAGAGTCTGCAATGTGTTGAACCATGTCGCAGTCGTTGGTTCATCTAAAGAAAATTATTTTCTACTTACGTTATATTTTGCTAAATCATGCATAATTGTTGTTCGAATTGCTGCTGTTTAGAGACGCTACCGCAGTGATACGCAGCGCCACAAGACAGGGGAAAACGAACTAGCCTTTTCCTTTTTTTTTTTTACAAAACTCACAATTTTTCTTTGGATGTAGGCACTCGACTTAGAATATCGTTAGGAATATTTACGTACACATACTTTCTAAAAAAATGCAACTTCTCAAAATCATCACTTGTTCGTAATTGTTATCCGCACACAACCTCCCCGGTAGTCACGATATCGTAATCAGCTATCAGCTAAGAAATCCCACTACTATCCGTCCTTTTTATTTTCTTGCATTGCATAAGGCTACCTTTCTGCCTTTCGAGACTAAGCACTGTCTCCCTTTGCATTATTTGAATAAGTCTATCTTTCTTCGTTCCGAGACTAAGCACTATCTCCATCTGCATTATTTTCATAAGGCTACCTTTTTACATTCCGAGACTAAGCACTATCTCCATCTGCATTTTTTGCATTGCATAAGGCTACCTTTCTGCCTTTCGAGACTAAGCACTGTCTCCATCTGCATTTTTGCATTGCATAAGGCTACCTTTCTGCCTTCCGAGACTAAGCACTATCTCCATCTGCATTATCTGCATTGCATAAGGATACCTTTCTGCCTTTCGAGACTAAGCACTGTCTCCATCCTGCATTATCGGCATTGCATAAGGCTACCTTTCTGCCTTTTGAGACTAAGCACTGACTCCATCATTCATTATCTGCATAAGTCTACCTTTATGCCTTCCGAGGTTAAGCTCTACCCCTACTTGCATGGCTGAAATACCGCCACTTTATCTTTCTTGCATGGCTGAAATATCGTCACCTTTACTTACGTCTTGCAATCAGCTGAAATATCTCCAAACTTTATTTAAATTCTAAATCATCTAAATCATCGCCGCTTTATTTAAAGTTTTGTCGGCTGAAATATCGCCATTTTACTTTTGCATTGGCTGAAATATCGCCGCTTTTTTTAAAGTTCTATCGGTTGGAATATCGCCATTTTACATTTGCATTGGCTGCAACATCGCCACTTTGTTAAAGTTCTGTCGGCTGAAATATCGCCATTTACGTTTTTGCATCGGCTGAAATACTGCCAAATCTTGCATCTCATGGGCTGAAATATCGCCAAACTATCGAGGGCATCATTGTTCGGAGGCACCATTTTCATAGCCCGAGAACACCATGGCATGGCCCGAGGACCCCACTTTATATCCCGCACAACATTATTCAAAGGAATCATGGTTCGGAGGCACCATTGTCATAGCCCGAGAACATCATTTCATAGCCTGCGAATCCTTTAATTTTGCACTTCATGGCCTAGGACATCATGGTCCGAGAACGTCATCCTAACCGTCCAAAGATAACATTCACGGTCCAACAGGAACTTGCATTAGGTTTATGTTTATGCACGATATACGCCTGTATTACTCACTTGCAGGTGCACCGGCTAGCAATAGCCGTCTCAGAAGGAGCGATCCCGCTCCAGTCCCCGCAACCGATCAAGTTTCAAAATACCTCTTGCCACCTAAACATCGTGTTCGTTTCTTTCGAATCTCCATCGGCATGTTCCGTCAATGGTTCCTGAACTACATATAGCCTGATTCCTATAAAACCAGGTATATGTAGGCAGCTCAGAAACCATAGCTCGATCGAATTATTTTCAAATCGCCGCTTCCGGTCAAAATTGGCCATCATATCTTTACCCGACAACTCTTTCATCCTTCCCGGGTAAAGAGGGGCAGATGTTGATACCCGATTTTTCCCCTAAGTATTTTTATACCCAAAATACTTCCAAAATAGCATTTTTGTGCATATATAAGCACACCCAAGAGTTTTGGCATTTTTAATGATTTTTAAACCAATTTATTGCATTTTTAATATAACAAAATCCAATAATTATTCCCAAAATTATCATTTTTGGTGAACAACTCATTTTATTCTCACATTTACACCAAAATATAATTAAGGTAATTTTTGCATATTTTTATGAATTTATTTGGCATTTTTAAAGCTAAATTGCATACAATTACAATTATAGCCTATATTACGATTAATAACATTTTACAATTATAAAATTATTCCCAGTATTTTCAGATTAATTTTTATATATTATTAATTAGTTCAGTACTTTTAATTTATTTAAAATCATTTTTTTTACTATTTTTATATAAATTCAAGGGGAAAATCGGCTATTTAACACATAGCCATTTCAATTGCAAATATAACATCAATTTAATCCCCAATTAACCCCAAATTGAGACCAAGATAACCAGCCCAATTACCACTTGCAACCCGATCCATACCCCTTTCCTGTCATACCCAACCCCGTCCCCATTTAACCCGCTCAATCCCAGTCATTGATCTAAAAGATCAACGACTCCCCTCTTCCCTTTCCTTTTTAATTCAAACAACCCCTAAACCCTATCTCATTTTTTCTCAACCGCCGCCTCTGAATCCCCTCCTCTCTCAACTCTCTCTCAACTCACCTCAAACCCTAGCCGTCGCCTCTCACTGAAACCCTAATCTATGGCTTCTCAGGCTCATTGGAGGCATATACTAGCCTCTCATGGCTTCTGCGTGCTCGTTTCTAAGGTCCTATGACCAGGTCTTGAAGGTTTTCGACCGATCCTTGGCTCGATGACTATTCTCTGGTCGTCTTCAACCTTTGTCCGGCCAGTCATGGCTATTCGAGTTCGACCTTCGACTTTCCTGCTCAGATCGATGGTTTCCAAAGCCTTTCTCTTCACCTGGGTTTCTTACGAAACCCTAATCTCTGAGGTTCCTTCGATTTATTTTTAGATCTGCTCCGGATCTATGTGTGTGCGAACCTTCTATGCATTTTTCTAGAAGTTTCTTTAATTTTTGCTTTTAGAAACTCTTTATTCTTCAACTAGGGTTTCATGTCAAGTTATTTCAAATCTCTTCTCCGATTCTCAACATGTTTTACTGTGTTTTGTTGTTTTCTATTTGAGTTAGCATGTTGAAAACCCTAATTTTTGGGATTTTGTTTCTTACTCTATTTGGTAATATTTGTTTGATTTACCTAATTTTTATCTGAGTTAGCATGTTGAAAACCCTAATTTTGGGATTTTGTTTGAGTTTTTGTTTGTTAATATTCGCTTGATTTACCCTTCTTCTATACTTGAGTTAGCATAGTGGAAGACCTAATTTTTGGGGGCTTATCCGTGATTCTGAATCTGTTTATTTGTTTATCTGCTTATCTCCTCTAAAATCGATTGATTTTTGAAAATCCTAGTTTCTTTGGGGACTATTCGATTTCTTTGAAATTGTTTGTGCAACTCATATGGTTTTCACTCAACTCTTTGCATGCTTCTGATCTTCTTCTCTATTGTTAAACACTGATACCTGACTATCATGCTTCGAGTTTTTCCTTTTAAGCTACTACTATATGCTGTTCTTTTGCCATAGCTTGGCTTCGTGTGTCTATTACTTGTGCATTCATTTATATACTGAGTTCCTTCTGTGATTGATTTTTTTTTTCAAACTCGTAATTGATTTCAAAACTTTTCCTTTCATGAAATTCTGATTTTTTACTCTCCTGTCAAGGGTTAATTGATTCACTTTCCTTGTTTGGCCTTACTAAACCCTTTCCAAAAATAAGTACAATCCTATATTTGGACTTAAACAACCATTGTATGATTTTACTGCTCCTTTTATGGCAACAACCAGTCTGCTTACAAACTAATTTTCTTTCCCTATATTGACCCTGTTAGTATCCGTTGAACAATAATCCCTTGATTAAAGGGAAATCCCGTGTTAATTAATTTTGACTTGTGATTGTTTCCATGTTTGTGTTAAAACTTTACTTATTACCTTATTTTTCACTCGTTTTCAAAACTATAAATAACCTATTCTCTTTTCTTTACAGAGGAACAACTCGAGTTCAAGAAAAAATACACTCTTACTCTTAAAACTGTCTCTTTCTTTACTGCTACTTGTGATGTTGCTTTGTCTAGCCGGCTGAAAGCCAAGGCTAGGCTGTGGACTCTTGTTTGCTTCACTTTTTCTGCACTTTTCTTCTCTACTGGTATGTACTAGTTAATTTACAAGCCTCAACAACAACATGTTTTCTTTTATTGCTCCAGTTTGTCATTCCTGTCTACTTCCACTCATGTTTCTACAGTGCAGATATGACACTGGCATGTTGTACTATGTTCTCTTTCCCTTGTAAATTAATATTTGTCTATGTGTGTGCACCCTGTCAGTCATTTGTTATGAATCCAAAACCCCTATATCCCCTTATGTGCATTAAGTTATGGTTCAGAAACATGACAATATTTGAAGTTATTGTCCATAGATATGAACTGGACCCTTTGGGCTCTAAGCTTTGTCAATTTCTCATCCCTATTCCCTTATTGTGTGTGCCGAGTAATAGGTTTGGCCTCACAGTATTTTAGTTATTTCTCTGGCCATAGTTTGACCTCCACTAGGTCTTTACTCTCTAAATGTTTGACCAACAGGTTTGGTCAGGGATGTGCCAGTCTACTTTATGGCTGGGCATGACCACCAGCCTACCTGGGTATTCCCTACCCTATTTTCATTACACTTGCACTTCACTCTTAGAACTTTGGTTCTGCCCCTCTTGTGTGAGCCTTTCCTTGGGACCCCTCAGCTCCCTCTGAACTTGGACACATAATGACTGGCCCTTCCACACTGCACAACTCAATTTCTGATTAACATCTTGGGTGTATGCACTTCCTGGGGTTCCTGAAATCCCTTGGATCTCTAAAACACCCTAGATGAGAGAAGGCTTGGAAATCTGGATCTCGGAGTTGGCTCAACCTCATATTATTAGGCATTAAGTCTGAATTAGGCTGCTCGGACGTAGCTGATGATTCTTGATGTATTTTTTCTAATTCCAGTTTTATTTATTTTGGGGCTGTAATAACTTATATAAACTCGGGGATTTAGTGAAAAGGAGAGGGGGGTTTATTTTTTACGCACTAAGGGTAGTGATCATGCCTATAGGGATTTATCTATGATTTCTGCAAATTCACACATAGAGATCGTGCCTATAGGGTTAACTTCTGACTTGTGCAACTCCACGCATAGAAATCATACCTATAGGTTTAACTTTTTAATTTCTGCAATAAAGCATGTAGCTATCATGCCTATAGGATTCACTTCTGATTCTTGCAACTCTATACATAGATATCATGCCTATAGGATTAACTTCTGATTTTTTGCATCTCCACACATAGATATCCTGCCTATAGGCTTAACGTCTAATTGTTCTACAAATTCACATATAGAAATACTGCCTATAGACTCCCGCATCTCTGCACATAAAAGCGTCATCAGGCAAACAGTTTGTAGGTTGATAATAAAAGATGCATATAGATACCATATTCATAGGACTTCTGTTAACGTCTGAAAAGGTGTCAAAATCAGTAAACATATAGAATGCATGCCTATAGGAAATCTCGAATTTGAATAAAAGCTATTTCAACTGCTGAACTCGTATTGTTCTGTTAAATTAGTAACCTTTTTCTATAATCAGTTTGCAGTATTTCTAAAATAAGTAGATATCATGCCTAGTTCTAACCAACACTTAGACAAAAGGATTAATTAATCAATCAGATCGGTTTTAGTCAACTGCATTCGAGCGAGCCTAATGTAGACTTTCCGTCTATAAATATGCGTTGTACCAGTCCGTTCGTTTCTTTATTTGAATTAAGACCAAATCAGTACGTGTAAGACATACTAAACTCTATGACTTTTATCTGATTTATGGAGGCGTATTTGAGCCCTGTTTGCTTGTCTGCTTCCCCTTTGTTTGCATTACGTGTTTTTTGATTGACGCCTTTGCATTTTGTCCTTTTAAAACTTCTAAAAGCCCCAAACCCCTCTCCCTTTAGGATTAGTAGTCCATTTGCCTCCGGGACTGATAGGATTGGGAGGGGTAATAGCATGCAATAAGTAATGATACTATTCTGCGCTTTAAATACCTTAACGGGGTGGGAAAGGGTAGACATGGAGATGATGATCACACGATAACACTATGTGTACAACTGGTTAACGGTGTTGTGTGGATGATCCATGTGATTTATAAACCTAGGACCCCCTCCCTCTTTATTATTTTGCTTTTTCCAGAATTTTAAAAGTTGTTCAGTTTTCAGTTTCTTTAACCTCTTCTTTTAATCTTTGCACCTATCATGAAAAATCTTTCTTTTAATTGTCTGAATTTTAGTATTGTTTCCCCCTAAACTTCCGCCTATTTCACTTCTTTTAAGTCGCTTGCATCAATTATTTGACCCCTTCCCCTTTACTCGTGTATCTTTTCTTTAATTATAAAACTACTTTCTCCCAAGTTTTAGCATTTATTAAACCTTTTGTACTTTTTTTTATTTGTAACCATTATGTGAAAGTTTCCTCGTATTTGTAATGGTTGCTTGTCTACTTGTTTTTTGTATTTAAAGTCACAATTGTAGCATGGTCGGGAACCACTCTAGTGGATCTTGAGGGGTGCCTAACACCTTCCCTCGAGATAATTTCTAGCCCTTGCCCGAACTCTAGTTTTTCATCTTAATTTCTTTCTTAAAGTGTGCTAATGCACTATAATCATTAGGTGGCGACTCTCCAAATCCCAAACCCAATTCCCAAGCGAGAATAGAGTTGTCTTTCCAAATGTCGTAAACCCGATTTCTCGCTCTTCAGAGGGAGGGAAAAAGGGGGGCGTCGACACTCATGCAATCCCTGTAGCAAATAAGCTCTAGCCAAATGTCCTCTTTCGTTTCCCTCAGCATTCTGGCAGTTTTCGATCCTCTGGATGAAAATTCTTTCCAACTCTACTAAACCCCGCTCCAAATACCCCAGTCACTTATTGGCACTGATATCCATATCAACTTCTGATGTGCTTCTTGAATTTCCCGATGTTTTCTTTCGCACTTTCGAATCCTCTTGCGCAATTGGTTGTACTTAATCTGTACTTCAGCCTTTTCCTCGATGACCCTATGACCTCGGAAGGACTCGGGTTGTCCCAACACACCATGATCGTCTTCCAACCAACTTGGATAGTATAGGGTATAACCAGCATGGTATCTGTCTGGTTATACGGAATCCCTTCCCAGGATGATTTTGCAGTGCCACACGTGTTGAGCTTGACACTTGTATGGGCTATCTTCGTCTTGGAAGTCGGCCCTGAAGTGACTCATCTTGTCGACCTTTGGTATGGCCTGCTTTCTTTCTGTCTATCTCATGACTCGGAGAGGGACATAGGTATATGTTCCTCTTAGACCAATGAGTATAAGAAATGGTACGTCCTGAGATCGGATGATGAACTCTTCAGTAAGGAACCATTCGAACATCCACTACAGTTTGTCTTCCTTAAGATTTTCAAACAATTCTACCCACCCTTTAGCATCTTCTGGTTGAGCAAACATGTTAGGCATATAGTTCATTTGCCTTAGCTAATGGAAGGCGATATGATCATCCCAGTCTCTGCATAAAATTTCTTGACGGTATTCACCCTTTTGGAGGTGCTCCATGAGCCAAAGTTAGAGTAGTAAGTTACAACCCTCAAAGTGATTGTCCCCTCGTTGACAGTTTTCCAGGGCTCGGTATATCTCAGCAACAATCATAGGTACTATGCTAAAAGGCTGCCTGCCGATACCTTCCATTAGAGTCTTGGTGACCATGGCTAGTCTAGTATGGATCCTAACCTTCTTCATATGAAACACTATCATCCCCAAAACACAGAATGTAAAGACGAAGACTCTACTACGGATATGCCCAAATGAGGTGAGGGCAAACAGGTCAAGTTTGGGTTTTTCTTTAGTCCTATCATCTTCACGAAACCCCTACCTTTGCGATTTTCTGGCATAAGCAAACCCGGAGTCTCCCAAGGAATACTAGCTAACCCTCATATTTCTTCGAGCAAAGGTGTCACTTCAAGGTCCCCGAACCGAAACACAGATCTGTCACTATCCCAGAATAAAGTTGCAACCTCTAGAATTTTGTTGTCAGGTTGGATTTCCAAAAGAGAAGAAAAATTTCCCAAATATTTGTGGACGAGAGTCTGATCACTTGAGTGAAGGTCTTTCCACCAGCTTCGTAACCATGGGTGAATGTTGGCTACCATGCCGAATATGGGGACTTCGTGCCTCATTTTCTGCAAAATAAAGTGTTAGACCCTTACCCCCGCCGGACTTGACTATTTAAACTAATAATTAGCATAAACATCATTTAGTTCTCCAAATAAATGCACAAAATATGGTGGCGTCCATTTGGGTTCCAAGGAAACCTAGTGGACTTTGGACAAGGCTATCTTAAAGAGTCATTATGTGGACAATATAACTGACTCGGCTAGGTTTTGACCATGATGATGCATGCATAGTTAAATAGAAAGGGTTTGAATGGGGTTTTAGACTGGTACCCTTGAGCGGACAACTCAAGAGGGAAAGGCACGGAACCGTCGACTACACCGCTGATCGACAGGTTTTACAGCAAACATGCCTTTATCAAATTTAGGGGGGGAAATAATTTCAGAAGGGCGCAACCACTCATTATAAACGCTGCTATGGTATTTGTTTGGAACAAGTAGAATATGATGTTGAAGATGCAATTACAAGAATGAAACAAGTTGTCACGTATTTGCATGCTCATAAAAATAATGGTTACAACAATTTCGGTAATTACAATAGTATTGAAGTATAACGATAAAAGTATTAAAGGAAAGAAAATAAAAAGGCAAGTCAGTTTCGAAGTAGAAGAGAGATAAAGAAATTAAATAAAAGCAATAAAGTCACAAATAACATGAAGTGTTAAAAGCCTAAAGAAGTCCCCAGTAGAGTCGCCATCTTGTCGAGGCCCCTTTTTTCCTTTTAAAGGCGAAATAAGGTTTACGACATTTGGACGGACAACCCATTTCCTTTTGGGAATTGGGTTTGGAGTTTGAAGAGTCGCCACCTAATGATTAAGTGCATTAGGACACTAAGAAGGGTTTGAGTTGGAAAGCCAGAGTTTGGGTAAGGGCTAGAAATTATCTCGAGGTGAAGGTATTAGGCTCCCCCCAAGATCCACTAGTGTGGTTCCCGGCCGTGCTACAATTGTGACTTTAAAGCAAGTAAGAATACGAGAAAATTTCACATAAAGACCTCAAGTAGATATGTATAATGGTTACTAAACATGCTAAAATTAGAGAGTAGGTGATTTCCTAGTTATTTGAAAGAATCTCTAAGTGCATAAAAATGAATATAAATAATCAGACACGGAAGTGGGTGAGCAGAAAATTTTTTTAGAATAAGATGGCAGCGCACGACAGTTCACAAATTAAAGGGGAAATTTTAATGACTGAAACAAGATGCACAATTTTTAAAGAACTGAAAATTGATAATCTAAAATAATTTCATAAAGGGAGGGGGTCCTAGGTTTGTAAAATACACGGATCATCCACACAACACCGATAGCCAATCAAAGGCATGGTATTATCACGTGATCATCATCTCCATGTCTACCCTTCCCACCTCATTAAGGTATTAAAGTGCGGAATGGTATCGTTACCTATTACATGCTATTACCCGCCCTAATCCCATTAGTCTCGGAGGCAGTGAGACTACTAATCCTAAAGAGGAGGGAGTTGGGGGCTTTTCAGATGTTCAAAAGGATAAAAAGCTAGGCGACAAGCAATAACAAATAACATCTAAAAGGGAAGCACATATCAATTAAGGCTCAAGTAGGCCTCCTCATTCAAAGTAGCAAATTATTTAGCATGGCTCACAAATATTGATTAGGTTTTTAATTAAGCAAAGCATATGACAGGCTGAGTTATCACATATTTTCATATGAGGAGTCCGAATTAGCCTTGACTAAATGTAGTTATCAAAACTGATACAGTTAATCAATTACCTACTGGCTTGCCTAGGTGAAACTTATAGGCAGGATATCTAACAATGTAAGAGTATACTGATTTTTAGGAAAAGTTTACTGATTCTAGAAAGGGATCTACAGATTTTAGGACTGATTTTAGAATCCAAAACGAAACCAATTCAGTTAATTTAGTCCTATAGGCATGGTTTCTACGTGTCATTGATTTTAGCAGTTGCTTGAGTCCTATAGACATGATCTCTAAATGGATTGATTATTATTAAGTCTAAAGTTGTTTGCCTAGTGGCGTATACATGCAGAAGTACAGAAAGACTTATAGGCATGCTTTCTAGATGCTGAAGTGCAGAATTATAAAGACCCTATAGGAATGTTCTCTAAGCGCGAAAATGCAGAACTATAAAAGACCTTATAGGCAGGTTATATAAGCACAAAAATACAAAATTATAAAAGAGCCTATAGGCATGTCTTCTACCCTTTACGTGCATTCATTCCCCATCCCTTTCCACTATCAATATTTAGTACAAAATTATTAGAGGCCGAATGAATTAGAAAGAAAGTAAAATTACATCAGCGGTTACAGCTACATCTAATCAGTCTAATTCAAACTCAAAGTCCAACAATATGAGATAAACCAACTTCTAGGATCAGATTTCCAAAAGACTTTCTCATATTTTGAGTCTGTCAAAGTTCCCAAGAGTCTCACAGGAACTTCGGGCAGTGCTTACTCCCTAACACATTTCAAATTCAAGAATGTAGTGCAGTGTGGAAAGTCCAGCTCTCAAATGTCCAAGTTTAGAGGGAACTCAAGGTCCCAAAGCAAGGCTCATAAGAGTGGGGCAGAACTTAAGATTTTAGGAATACGTGTAAGTGCACAAAGGGGAAGGGAAACAGGGAGAGACACGGTAAGCTATTGGTCTTGCCAGCAATTGGGATGCTGGCACACCCCTGACCAGCTTGCTAGTCAAGCATTGAGAGTTATGATCCATTGTGGATCAAGCCAAGGCCTGGACAGTAATTAGGATACTGTCAGGCCAAGAGCTTTACTCAGCACATAGAAGGGAATAGGGGTAGAGGATTCATAACAGAAACAGAAGCAAAGAAACGAGATATGAAGCACAAATTACAGCATATAAGCAATAAAGTAAATAACATGCCTGAAGCTGTAAAGTAAACACATAGGGGGTGAAGCAGAATATTTAAACAAAAGACATACCAGTTTCAAAGAAAATAAGTAAGCAAAAGTAGCCTTGAAAAAGCCAAATTGCAAACATTAGTTCCAAAAGATCTCAAGTAAAGCAGGATTAGAAAACAGTATTGTTTGAAAAGTGAGTTCAGTTTGTGAGTGGTGCATTTTCGTGTGTTTCTGATTGTGAGAGAATTGAATGATGATAGAAAGAGGGAGGACTAGGTCCTTATGTAATTTTGGAAACGAGTAAGGCAGGAAAAGAGTGCACAAACATAGAAACCAATAATTAATATCAATTAAGACAACTAGACTCCTTTAATTAGAGGGTCTAGGTCAAACGGCTAATTGAGGGAAAATCAGTTTACCAGGGCTTTATTAAGGTAAGGAAACCATGTAGTGCACCAATAAGGTCAAGTACATAGTTGGTAATTAAGGAAAGATGGAATAGTAGTGTTCTTTATAAAGTAAAAATAAAGTATCAGTTTGAAAATTAGTCAAAAGGATCTCGGATCTAATTGTAATCACAAAGAACTTCAGGTAATTAAGGAAAGAATAATTCAAACATTCGTACAGAATCACAGAAGAGATACACAAGACCAAGTATTTAAGGAAAACATCATAAAAGGATCAAAATAAACAGCCAGTAGGGTAAAAAGGGGTTCAACCGAAAGAAATCAGTGCTGAATCACTAGCATGATTAAGGGATTTCAAAATCAATTCTTGGTTGGTGAAAGCTTTTGAAAGGGTAGTTTTTCTTATAAATAAAGCACCTAAATCAAACAAAAGAGTCCTAGAAAAGAGTTTAACACTGAAAATTCTAGATTCACAAACACACGGATTCAAGTTCAATTGCAGGCTCATAATGAATGTGCAAACCTAGGGTCCCCAAAGTGGAACCCTAATATCACTTATCAAAGAAGATTTTTTTGGCTTCAAATAGAATCAAAGGTGAGACATCAAGGTTATTGAGAGGCATACATACATAAACAAATGTAGAAGAAAGATAAGCTACGCGTTTTAAAACAAAAGTAGGCAAGAACATGCTTAGCAGGAACATCAACAAAACTCAGTATGGTGATACAAAATCAAAGAGCACAGAATTAAACATATATAGCAAAGAGTAAGGAACAACAAACCAAGTTAACATGTGAGCAAAGAACAGAAAAAGAAAGTCTTGCATAATCAGAAAAGAAATAAGAGAACAAACTTGAGAATAATAAAAATAAACATACGAGCATAAACACACATAAAGAGAGAACCAAAAGTCAGAAAATATTTGTAGAAAACTTTTTCCAGAAACCCTGAAAATCGAATTCGAACGGTTTTGAAAAAGAAAATTTGGGGAAAACCCTTGAAACATCTGGTAAAGGCCAAGCATGTCACGGATCTGAAAGGAATAAGTACATATAGAACCTTAGAAGGCTTAAAAATGGTAGAGAAGACCATGTAATGAGAAGGTCTTGAGGAAAGTCGGATCCTGAGTCGAAGAGAATCATGTTGCTCGAACTCGCCAAAGAATAGCCGGAGTCGCCATAGATCTTGCAGATCTGAGGCAGATCTAAAGGGGCCATTGAAGCCGGCCTTCAAACTTTGAATAACTTATGTTCAATAGGTGATAGAGAGTGTCCACAGGCCATCCATGGTCAGGAGTGCCATGGATTCCCGTGGAAACATGCCAGAAGTAGGTGGAAATCAAATAGGGTTTCGGGGATGGCTAGAGAGGATTTGGGAGGTGATGGGAGTTCAAAGGCGGTACAACTGTTGGAATGAATTAGGGTTAAGGGGCATAGAAATTAAAAAAAGGAAAGAACGGATCATGGCAGTTGATCAAAATGATCAACGGCCAAGATTAAAAGAGGAGTCAGGCGGGTCTTAAAATGGGTCATGGGTTTGGGTTAGAATTTGAAATGGGGTCATTTATTTATGGTGGGATTGGGTTTTAATTTTGGGCTAAAATTGAAATGATAATGGGCTTTGTGTTAAATAGCCAATTTCTCCCCTTTTAATTTTTATAAAATAGTTAAAATGATTTTAAAAACAGATTAAAAGCGCTGAAGTAGTTAATAATATATAAACCTTAATCTAAAAATATTGGAAATAATTTTATAATTGTAAAATGCTATTAATCGTAATATACGCTATAATTATAATTTTATGCAAATTTAGCTAAAAATATCAAATAAATTTGTAAAAATATGCAAAAATCACCTTAAATATATTTTTGTGTAAATATGAGGATGGAAATAAATTATTCACCAAAATGATAATTTTGGGGATAATTATTGGATTTTGCATTATTGAAATAGACAATAAATTAATTTTAAAACTCTTAAAATTTTGGAAAAAATACCAAAACTCGTGGGCATGCTTATATATGCATACACATGTTATTTTGAAGGCATTTTGGGTATAAAATATATAGGAGAAAATTGGATATCAATAGGAACAACTCGGGCTGCAAGATCAGATTTACTTGTATCCCGGGTGCTGAATGGCTTCAACATGGCAAGCGAAACAACAAAGGGAGAGGTTATCTTGCCAGTAAACGTAGCCGGGACCATACAAGATACCAAGTTCTATGTCATCGAAGGTGATATAAGGTATAACACACTCATCGGGAGACCATGGATACATAACGTGAGGGTAATGCCTTAAACTCTTCACTAGATAATGAAATTCCCAATAGAGGAAGGAGAGAAAACAGTTAACAGAGAACATCATGCGGCAAAAGAGATATTTGCAATCGAGGAAGTGGTGCCAATACCAGAACCCTTGGCCTCAGGGAAATTGAGCTTCAAAGGTAAGCATGCAGCTAAATAGTGACCACAGTTCATGACCTCGACAGAATCGGAACAACAGGTAATCGAGGGAGAGAAAAAGGACTTCCTCATACCTCAAACCTCCCTTGTTCCCGAAGAGTCCGATGCTACTGAATCAACCACTCGAGAGAAAGGTACACCTAGGAACAGGATTATCCCCCGAACTCAGGAAATAACTCATTTAGTTTCTTAATAATAATGTGAATTTCTTTGCTTGGTCTTATTGAGATATAACAGGGATCCCACCAGAAGTCGCCACACATCCGTTGAGCACCAATTCTAGGTTCAAACCGGTGAAGCAAAAAAAGGATGACTCAGTCCGAGAAGCTACATACAAATGTCCAGTTGACAGAATGTCCGAAAAACAAACATGTAAAACAATGAACGCCTATATTGATGATATGACAGGTTAAGTCTCTGCGCATAGAGGACCATTTTAGTTTATTTGCAGGAAGCATTCAAAGTTTTGAGGCTATACGACACGAAGCTTAACCCAAGGAATGTGCCTTCGGAGTTGGCTCGGGTAAGTTTCTCGGCTTTATGGTGTCAAATGGGGTATCGAAATCATCCCCGACAAGATCAAGGCCTTCGAATATATCACAATCGTAGATAGCAGGAAAAGACCGTATCGATTCCTCGGAGTTGCCGACAAAGGATCTTACAAACCTGGCATAGTGGAAGCTCTCGAAGGTGCGCGATCTGGAAGGCACCCTTTTTGCACGAAGGCCTTAGGTTTTAAAGAATACATTGAACTCTTTCTCCCTTAGCTCGAGTTTTGTCCTAAATGGGTTTTATCGATAAGGTTTTAACGAGGCAACAATTATGTGCTACCTAAGGAGAACTCAACTGTATCCAAGGCTTCTTTTCAATCAACCTCGAATACTGGGGGGCATCACCCTCGGAGACTATATTTTCAAGGAAAATACTTCACGCCTAAGAGGACCCCGATAGGAAAATGTTGTAATGGGCCAAACGGTCAGATAAACTGTGTCCATTTAAAATAGTTGATCCCTGATAGTAGAACACGTACGCATGTATCAAATTACTTGAAGAAGCATTCTTTTTATATCAAAGACACTTTATGTCTCAAAAAGGTCTACTATTATACGAGCTCTACACTTTTAATCCTACGAGAAACGGCTCAAGAGCCAAAGCAAAGAAACATCCCCAAATACTCGGGGACTGCCATTGATAGCCAATACACATGAGTCACCAAAAACTCAGACTCATAAGGCCTCAAATAGGAATCCCCTCAAAACAAAAGCTAATGCCAATATACTTGGGGACTAACTTTTGGAACAAGTTCGTAAAGTTATCGGGTAACAAGTCCAAATGACATTCCCAAAGGCTACGTCCATGGATATGCCCAAATGAGGATATG
>MU737348.1:7983-24663 GCA_026770625.1 Nicotiana glauca | reverse complement strand
GCTTGAAGCTTGAAACTTGTGGAGGAATTTGCGGTGTTTGATCCACGAGCTCTCTCTTGCTGCTTGTTATAACTTTTGGTTCTTTTCTGGGTTATGAAGACCCCTATTTATAGTTGTGGAAGGGAGGAGTTGTGATAAGAACAAACTCTTTCCAACCAATCAAATTGAAGTGTGACATGGCCGCATTTGATTGGCCAAAACATATCACTTGCACAAGTGGCGCGATTTCATTGGCCTTTCAGTGTGACTGGGCATGCCTTGTCATTTTGACATGTGGCATGATCTTATTGGCTCTTCCGTTTGACTTGGCGTGCCACGTCATTTGACACGTGGCACCAAATTGGGCCTCTAGGAAGATGTCATCTTGGGCTTAATGAAGTGGGCTCATCACTTTAGCCCCATTAAATGGGCTAGCATAATGGATTAATACTTATTTATTTAATCCATTTCTATGTAACTTATATAATTAATTTAATTATATTAGCCCATAATATTTATTTGAATTAATATATTTAAAATATAATTCAAATTATTTATTGAATTTGAAATTAATAAATTTTATATGCCTACACTCCCTTCGAAGAACTCGCATACTTGGCTCCTAAAAGTCTAAAATTTAGTAATGACAATCATTAATTTGTGCCAATAACTCAAATTATATGTTTAGTCGAAGTCTAAATGACCATTAATGGTATGCATGTTGTTTCAACCCATAAATTTCATGATTCTCACCATCCAAATATTGATATATGCTCTGAAGTTTCTAGGTTTAATAGTAGAGAGCAAAGAAATTAATTTGAATGTCGTTTACTAAAAATCAAAGTCTTGGGGTCTTAAAGAATCCTTTTAATTCTTAATAAAATCTAGGATTTTGGAATTTTTAGGTGTTACATGATGTCAATCTATTGTTTTTTAACTTAAATATTGTTGAAAACCCATCTTTGGGGGCGTAGGATGATCTTTGCTTAGTATCTCCTTAAAAGGAGTAAATCCTGACTCTTTAGAGTTTTTTTTTGTTGGTAAACTTAACATTCAATTTAACCAAAAAAGTTCAATACAAACCAGAAACTGCTGACTAATTTCTTTGCTATGTATAACAACTAATAACTCAACTATAACCTATACAAGGTTTTGATGTCGACTATACTATAACCTATACAAGATTTTGATGACAACTATAACCTATACACGTCCTACTGCCTATACAATTTGCCAAATAGCCAAAATAAACATTACATTTGACAAAACATATAATCTAAACTGGTCTATGAAATCCATTTCAATATCTCCAAATGCTTCTGCCAGCTGAGGTATGAGTTGCCTCTGATGTGTATATGGATTGTAATTTCTCTACAAAGTCTATCCAGGGACGAGCTACCACTCTGAAATATGATCTTGTTTCTATCTTGCCATATAAGATATACCATCATCCCAAAGACAACTGAGACAGTTGTCCCAAATCCTTTCTTTTTCCTAGCACAGGTTGTCACTCATTTTACCTCTTCCTGCCATGTATTTATCTGCCTATGAAAACCAAGCTAATTCAGTAAACTTTCCCAAATATTCTTAGTGTAACAACAACCAAAGAATAAATGTTCAAAGTGTTCATCAGCCAGCCCACATAATATACAAGCTTGAGGAAATTGTATACCAAATTTTTGTAGCCTCTCGATAGTAGGTAGCCTACCCTGTACAACTAGCCATAAGTTGAATTTGTGTCTAGGATGTATATGTGGTTGTAAGAATAGGCTCTTCCAGTGCACCTTTTGGTTTTGAAGGATCTGCATCTGATATAACCTCTTGATGCTGAATCTCCCATCAGTGCTGTGAGACCCCGTAAAATTTTTGAACTCAAAACCTAGTAACTTGTGGTGTCGGCTCCGAACATGTGTTAGGAATGTATAGAATTCGGACCCTTAGTAGTAAACTAAGCTTTTAAAAATTAAAAGAATCAAGTTTCCAGAGACTGTCGTTTATGCAGTCCAAAATGCGGTCGCAGATCAGCTATGCGGACCGCGTTCCTGCCACATAGTGAAACAGTAGATTGGTCAAAATTGATGTTGAAAATATGGTCCATTATGCGACCGCATAATCAATACGCGGACCGTATTTCTGCCGCATAGTGAAACAGTAGATTGGTCAAAATTGATGTTGAAAATACGGTCCATTATGCGA
Source organism: Nicotiana glauca (assembly GCA_026770625.1). Taxonomy (NCBI): domain Eukaryota; kingdom Viridiplantae; phylum Streptophyta; class Magnoliopsida; order Solanales; family Solanaceae; genus Nicotiana; species Nicotiana glauca. The sequence goes on along the minus strand of MU737348.1, from coordinate 22,488 downwards.
CCGCATAATCAATACGCGGACCGCATTTCTGCCGCATAGTGAAACAGTAGATTGGTCAAAATTGATGTTGAAAATACGGTCTATTATGCGACCGCATAATCAATATGCGGACCGCATTCCTGCCGCATAGTGAAAAAGTAGATTGGTCAAAATTTATGTTAAAAATGCGGTCCACTATGCGACCGCATAATCGATATGCAGATCGCATTCCTGCCACATACCGGAACAGACCTTCAGAGTTTTGAGGGCATTTCTGCTGTCCACTATGCGGACTGCATTTCAGTTCTGCGATCGCAGAATGCGACCGCAGATCTTGCCGGGCTTCTATTTTTCCAATTTTAAAACTCGACCCCTTTTTAATAAAACACCCTAACCCCCCTCATTTTAACGACATTCTGATCAAATTAAGAGAGAGAAAGAGAGGGTCTTGAGAGAGAAACTCATCTTCTCCAAAATCTTGTTCTTCAAAGCTATCCGGGCCGGGGAAATTCATGCTTATCTTCATACCCCTTTCCCTACAGGTAAAATCCCTAACTTATTCCATTGAATTTCTGTTTTAAATTAAGGGGGGAGTCTCATGCGTAGGTTTTTAAAAAATAAGAGTCGAACTCTTTCATGCACGTCTTTCTATAACCTAAAACCTAGTGAGAATAATGGGGTGGGAGCAAAGACTTGTGCAAAGAAAGGGTTAATGGCCTAAATATAGACGGGTAGTGGCTGTGAACCTTGAATTCTAAGCTACGTGTATTAATTTGTGCATTATGTTGACGTTGCTAGATTTCGGTGAATTTGAAGTAAGAATTAAAAAAGGAATTCGGCTCCAGGTATGTATGGCTAACTTTGAACTTGGTAAAATCACCTTGTTTGGGGTATTCGAGTGCTTGGTATGTGATTTCTATGTGAATTGGTGTGAAATTCTTGTGGTTGGTATGGCTGGATGATTGTGGTTTTGCCTTCACTATATTGATGCAAGTAATTGAAAATAAACCAGGTTTGTGATCGTGAGTGTGCGATGTGGTAAGAATTATGACACAAGTGATGGAAGGAAATAGTATTGATGGCCTTGGGAGTTCATGTAAATTATTGTTGCCACTCCTTGAGAATTTTTGTTGTTATTTCTTGAGAATTGTTGTTGTTATTCTTGTGACTTGTTGGTTGTGGTGTTGCTTGTGAATTGTGATTTGCTCGGTGTTACGCACCGCAACACGAAGTAATAAGGTGTGAGTTGTGGTGATAAATGTGGCCAAGTAAATAAGGGTGAAAGCGTCATTGAAGTGAAATTTGAACCAATTGTGAAACTATTGATGTGGAAATGTGGAAGGGAAAACAGGAGAGATTGTAAATTTGTTCATTTGATTGTTCTCTCGTTGTGGATTTGATTGTTATTTCTGTTACAACTACATACTTATTTATGGAGGAGAGGTTGTATACCTATTTGGCTTAATTGTTCTCTTCTTGTGGATTTGATTGTCGTTCTATTACTACTTCTTACTTGTTTATGGTTCGAGTTTACTTGGAGCAAAGCTTGTTCATACGTACCAGTATAATTCAAATTTACTGACATCCTTTTTCCGGGGATGCTACTTTCGTGTTATGATTGTATGTGGATCTATAGCAGGTACTCCAGCCCACCGTTCGTAGCACTCCCTCCGCCTTCCATCAGCTTTTTGGTGAGCCCCATTCCCCTCGGGGCCCTGCGTGGATTGGGTTGCTTGTTTCCGTGGTTTTATTTTTGCTGTTGTGTAAGGTATAACCGGAGCCTTGTTACCGGCAAATACTATATCATCCTGTTGTACTTTTAGAGGCTCCGTAGACAGTGGATGTGGGTAAAAGCTTATGTACATCCCTGTTTCTTTTGTTGGGCAACGAATTAATAACTCCGTTAACTACTATGTATGTATATTTTGCAAAAGGTGTTTTAAGTTAATTATATGGCTAGTTCTTGCAAATAGTGAGTAAGGAAAACATGGGGTAACGCGTGGGGTGGGAAAGGCACCCAGGTCCGCTTGACTGAGGCTTACCGATCGGGCGTCGGTCATGTCCCTCAAAAATTTGGGGCGTGACGAACTTGGTATCAGAGCCTAAGGTTTAAAGGAGTCCTAGGATATCTCGGAGCCGTGTTTAGTAGAGCCCCACTTATCGGTGTGAAGTCGACCACATCTATAAGTGGGGGGCTGCATGGACATTTAGGAAATTTCCCACTTCTTTGTTATTCCGTGTCGTGCGGTGAAGTGAAATGTGGAAGTATCTATATCTAAATCGTGCTTTGTTACGAACTTTTTAGTACTGGCACCTAAGAAGAGAGCTAGACTTGGCCTTGGGGCCAATGCCACCACGAGTGAGCCCGCGAATCATGTACCTGATGCCGTGGGTGAGAGTGACTCCCCGGCCTTGACCCTACCTGGCCCGTCTGTCCCAGGCCAGCATGTTCCTGATCCTGCAGTGGCAGAGGGTGCCACCACCCCTCCCGTCGATATCCCTGATTCTAGCACCATCCCAGCTCCTGGTCCCGAGGCTTCTGATGTGGATCTTAGAGGAGCCATCCATATGTTGACTCAGCTAGTGGTCGCTCAGGCCTAGAGATCTCAGGATGTCCCTACATCCTCTAGCAGACAGGGAGATTCTGCCAGTTCCAGAGTTAACCAGTTCTTGCGGCTAGCCCCTCCAGAATTCTCAGGCACAGATCCAGGGGCCGATCCGCAGGAGTTCCTTGATGAAATGTATAAGACCTTCCGAGTGATGAAAGCTTCAAAGACAGAGGGAGTTGAGTTGGAATGATACAGGTTGAAAAGAGCAGCGTATTCATGGTTTGAGATGTGGGAGGACTCCCGCGGGGAGGGAGGACCTCCGGCCCGATAGGAGGAGTTTGTAGATGCGTTTATGGATCAGTTCTTGCCTGCTGAGACAGTAGCAGCCCGTGCCACTAAATTTGAGACCCTTAAGCTGGGTAGCATGAGTGTTTGGGAGTACCACATGGAGTTCGTGAGATTGTCCAAGTATGCTCCTCAGTTAGTGTCGACCATGGCAGCTAGAGTTCGGCGATTTGTTCAGGGCCTTAGTCCCTTGGTAGTGAATGAGGCTGCTACAGCGGCCTTACACTCGGACAAGAACTATGGGAAGATTGTGGGATTCGTTAAGGCCACAGAGGCTAGGAAATTGAGGATTCGGGCGGAAAGGGAAAATAGCAACAGGGCCCGATCAACGGGCCACTCAGGGAGATCAGCTCAGGGGAGAGGGTCGTCAGGGCCGTCCCAGTCGTATGCTCAGTCCTCAGCAAGCGCACCACCATCTCTGCACAGTTTCCAGCAAAGCAGTCGCATGAGACCAGTTTCAGATAATAGGAGGCCCCATCAGTCTGGTCGTTCAGGAGGGAGACCACAGCAGCAGGGGAGGGCTCCATGCCCCAAGTGTGGGAGATTTCATACAAAGACTTGCTACTTGGATATCCCGGTGTGTTTCGGATACGGAGTGAGAGGCCACATTCAGTGAGACTATCATGTGCCCAGTCAGGGCATAGGTAGGGGATCCGCTCAACCATCCAATTCTTTAGTCGCTACATCATCTGCACGCCCTCCAACCCCGACGGGGCGTGGTGCAGTTAGAGGAGGAGCTCGTGGTAGAGGTGGACCCAGCCGGTTCTATGCTTTGAGTGGTCGCCAGAGTGCGGAGGCCTCCCCAGATGTGGTTACATGTATCTTGTCTGTTCAAGCCATTGATTGTTATGCTCTTATTGATCTGGGGTCCTCCTTGTCTTATGTCACCCCATTCATTGCTTCAAGCTTTGGGATAGAACCCGAACAGCTTCATGAACCGTTCTCTGTAGCGACTCCGATTGGTGATTCTATCATTGCCGCGCGAGTTTATAGGAATTTTGCTGTCTCGGTGTGTGGTCATATTACCACGGCCGATCTTGTCAAGCTAAGAATGGTAGACTTTGATGTTATTATGGGAATGGATTGGCTTTATGCATGCTTTTCCACACTTGACTGTCGAACGAGAGTCATGAGGCTCGAGTTCCCTAGTGAGCCAGTCATTGAGTGGAAGGGAAATGGTGTGGTACCGAAGGGTAGGTTTATTTCCTACCTTAAGGTTTCAAAGATGATTAAGAAGTGGTGTATTTATCATCTGGTCCGTGTGGCGGACACCACTTCAGAAGTGTCTACCCCCGAGTCCGTGGTGGTGGTGAATGAGTTTCTTGAAGTATTTCTGGACGAGCTTCCAGGGATTCCGCCAGATTGGGAGATTGATTTTGGGATTGATGTGTTACTTGATACGCAACCAATATCTATTCCCCCATACAGAATGGCTCCAATAGAGTTAAGGGAGTTAAAGGAGCAACTAAAATACTTGATAGAAAAGGGGTTCATACGGCCGAGTGTGTCGCCATGGGATGCTCCGGTTCTTTTTGTCAGGAAGAAAGATGGGTCGCTCCGGATGTGTATTGATTACCGGCAGCTCAACAAAGTCACAATTAAAAATAAGTATCCTTTTCCTCGGATAGATGATTTGTTCGACCAATTGCAAGGTGCAAGATTCTTCTCCAAAATTGATCTACTGTCAGGATATCACCAATTGAATATTAGGGAGCAGGATATTCCCAAGACTGCTTTTAGAACTCGCTACGGTCACTTCAAATTCTTGGTCATGTCTTTTGGGCTAACCAACGCCCCGACAGCTTTTATGGATCTTATGAATCGGGTCTTCAAGTCATTTTTAGACTCCTCCGTGATTGTTTTCATTGACGACATCCTTGTTTATTCACGGAGTCGGGAGGATCATGCCTACCACCTCAGGGCAGTTTTGCAGACTCTTCATCAGCACCAGTTATATGCCAAATTTTCAAAATGTGAGTTTTGGTTGGAGTCCGTTGCCTTTTTAGGCCACGTCGTCTCAAGTAAAGGGATTCAGGTAGACCCCCAGAAAATTGCAGTAGTGAAAGATTGGCCTAGACCCACGACCCCGACGGAGATTCGTAGCTTCTTGGGTTTGGCATGGTACTATCGGAGGTTCGTAAAGGGATTCTCTACCCTCACCTCCCCATTGACTAAATTGACGCAGAAGGCAGTTAAGTTCCAATGATCCGACGCTTGCGAGAAAAGTTTTCAAGAATTGAAGGCAAGGTTGACCTCGGCACCGGTATTGGCCTTGCTAGAAGGCACGAAAGGATTTGTAGTTTATTGTGATGCCTCCAGGGTTGGTTTGGGGTATTTATTGATGCAGCATGGGAAGGTTATAGCGTACGCTTCAAGGCAACTCAAGAATCACGAGAAGAATTACCCGACGCATGATTTGGAGCTTGCAGCAATTGTTTTTGCCCTAAAAATATGGCGGCATTACCTTTATGGGGTCCATGTGGATGTATTTTCAGATCACAGGAGCCTCCAATACTTGTTCAGGAAGAAAGAGTTGAATTTAAGGCAACGACAGTGGTTAGAATTACTCAAGGATTATGACATGGACATCTTGTACCATCCAGGGAAGGCAAACGTGGTGGCCGACGCTCTCAGTCAAAAATCTATGGGAAGTTTGGCTCATCTTGGAGTGGACTAGAGGCCCTTGGCTCGGGAGGTTTATCAATTAGCCAATTTAAGGGTTCGCATTTCGGCATCAGACGAAGGGAGTGTTATGGTGCATAATGGAGCGAAGTCGTCGTTTATGACGGAAAACAAGGAGAAACAGTTTATTGATCTAGCATTGGCTCAGATGCAGGAAGCAGTTCTGAATTACAAGACTTCGGCATTCTCACTCAACTGCGAAGATGGTGTTTTGCGGTATCAAGGTAGGTTATGTGTTCCAGATGTGGATAAGCTTCAGGAGTGGCAGAGGCTCATAATTCTAGGTATTTCATGCATCCGGGTTCCACGAAAATGTATCATGACCTCAAGGAGGTTTATTGGTGGAACGGTATAAAGAGGGGTGTGGCGAACTTTGTATCTAAGTTTTCGAATTGTCAGCAAGTGTAGGCCGAGCATCAGCGGGCCGGTGGGCTAACTCAGCTTATAGAGATACCGATGTGGAAATGGGAGATTATTAACATGGATTTCGTGGTGGGGTTACCTCGCACTCAGCACAAATTCGACTCAATTTGGGTAATAGTGGATCGACTCACCAAATCAGCTTACTTCTTGCCAGTCAAATCCACCAACACTGCAGAGCAGTATGCCAAGCTGTATATCAAGGAGATAGTAAGGCTCCATGGCACGCACTTTCTATTATCTCGGATCGGGGGGCCCAGTTCTCGGCAAACTTTTGGAAGAAATTTCAGCAAGGTTTGGGTACTCAGGTGAATCTCAGCACAACTTTCCATCCGCAAACTGACGGTCAGGCCGAGCAGACTATTCAGACGCTCGAAGATATGTTGCGGGCTTGTTTCCTGGATTTCAAGGGAAATTGGGATGAGCACTTGCCACCTATAGAATTTGCTTACAACAATAGCTTTCATGCTAGCATCCGAATGGCCCCATTTGAGGCATTATAAAGAACGAAGGTGTAGGTCTCCGATTGGGTGGTTCAAAATTGGTGAAGCAGAACTGATAGGGCCAGACCTTGTGCACCAGGCTATGGAGAAAGTTAAAATCATTCAGGAAAGGATGAAAACCACTCAAATTCGCCTAAATTCTTATGTGGATGTTCGTCGGAGGGAATTGGAATTCCAAGTTGGTGATTGAGTATTGCTAAGGGTATCCCCTATGAAGGGAATCATACGCTTCGGGAAGAAAGGTAAGCTGAGTCCTAGATATGTCAGACCGTAACGAATTGTTCAAAGGATAGGGAAGGTGGCCTATAGGCTGGAATTACCTCCCGAGATATCATTAGTGCACCCGGTGTTCCACGTGTCCATGTTGAAGAAAGTGGTTGGGGATCCATCCACCATCATGCCAGTTGAAACTATCAAGGTTAATGAAGAGTTGTCGTATGAAGAGGTTTCGATTGCCATTCTTGATAGACAAGTCCGTAAGTTGAGAAATAAGGAAGTCGCTTCAGTCAAGGTGTTGTGGCAAAGTCAACCNTTGTTCAAAGGATAGGGCAGGTGGCCTATAGGCTGGAATTGCCTCCCGAGATGTCATTAGTGCACCCGGTGTTCCACCTGTCCATGTTGAAGAAAGTGGTTGGGAATCCATCCACCATCTTGCCAGTCGAAACTATCGAGGTTAATGAAGAGTTGTCGTATGAAGACGTTCCGGTTGCCATTCTTGATAGACAAGTCCGTAAGTTGAGAAATAAGGAAGTCGCTTCAGTCAAGGTGTTGTGGCGAAGTCAACGAGTTGAGGAAGCCACATGGGAAGCGGAGAAGGAAATGAAAGAGAAATATCCCCATCTGTTTGATCTAGCCTAGAAGAAATTAGGTGACCTTTCTATCTCAAAAAAAAAAACCACTTTCATTATGTCCGGATTGGTTCCTTCCTAAATGCTAGTGAAGTTCCCTCTAGCTGTGCAAGACTTATAGGTGTTGTGGTTGTCTTAAGTCCTGTGAAACATCTCTTTGGTAAATGAAAATTTGACAATGACTCTTGTGTTAAGTAATCAACTAATAGTAAGTGTAGATTGGTAATGAGTTACTTGTATGCATATAACATATGAAAGTGACGAAATTATATGAAACCTATTTGAATAACTGTTTCATAAGAAAAATGTATCAAGTAATCAAATGGGTGCAATTGTTGAGGTAGTAAATTGTATAACAACTGTAGGAATGGTTGTAATCCTGCTATGATGTTGGAATTTGTGTTTCGGGGGACCTCTGTCAGGTAGAAATGTCCAAATTACAAAGGAAATTCTGGCGAAATTTTTCTAAAATAAGGGGGGGGGGTGGCAAAAAGGTGCAAGAACTTGCGTAACTTGTTTTCAAAAACCAACAAGCCTTAGAATGCTGAAGGGTTGGGGATAAGTCCTCATTCGGGGATGAATGATTATTAAGTGGGGGAGGATGTGAGACCCCGTAAAAATTTTTGAACTCAAAACCTAGTAACTTGTGTTGTCGGCTCCGAACATGTGCTAGGAATGTGTAGAATTCAAACTCTTAGTAGTAAACTAAGCTTTTAAAAATCCAGAGATTGTCATTTATGCGGTCGCAGATCAGCTATGCGGACCGCATTCCTGCTGCATAGTGAAACAGTAGATTGTTCAAAATTGATGTTGAAAATGCGGTACATTATGCGACCACATAATCAATATGTGGACCGCATTCCTGCCGTATAGTGAAACAGTAGTTTGGTCAAAATTGATGTTGAAAATGTGGTCCATTATGCGACCGCATAATCAATATGCGGACCGCATTCCTGCCGTATAGTGAAACAGTAGATTGATCAAAATTTATGTTGAAAATGCGGTCCATTATGCGACCGTATAATCGATATGCGGACCGCATTCCTGCCGCATACTGGAACAGACCTTCAGAGTTTTGAGGGTATTTCTGCGGTCCACTATGCGGACTGCATTTCAGTTCTACGATCGTAAAATGCGATCGCAGATCTTGCCGGGCTTCTATTTTTCCAATTTTAAAACCCGACCCCTTTTCAATAAAACACCCCACCCCCCTCATTTTAACGACATTCTGATCAATTTAAGAGAGAGGAAGAGAGGGTTTTGAGAGAGAAACTCATCTTCTCCAAAATCTTGTTCTTCAAAGCTATCCGGGCCGGGAAAATTCAAGCTTATCTTCATCCCCCTTTCCCTACAGGTAAAATTCGTAACTTATTCCATTGAAATTCTGTTTTAAATTAAGGGGGGGAGTCTCATGCGTAGGTTTTTGAAAAATAAGAGTCGAACTCATTCATGCATGTCTTTTTATAACCTAAAACCTAGTGAGAATAATGGGGTGGGAGCAAAGACGTGCAAAGAAAGGGTTAATGGCCTAAATATAGCCAGGTTGTGATTGTGAACCTTGAATTCTAAGCTATGTGTATTAATTTGTGCACTATGTTGACGTTGCTAGATTTTGGTGAATTTGAAGTAAGAATTAAAAAAGAAATTCGGCTCCAGGTATGTATGGCTAACTTTAAACTTGGTAAAATCACCTTGTTTGGGTATTCGAGTGCTTGGTATATGATTTCTACGTGAATTGGTGTGAAATTATTGTGGTTGGTATGGTTGGGTGATTATGGTTTTGCCTTTACTATATTGATGCAAGTAATTGAAAATAAACCAGGTTTGTAATTGTGAGTGTGCTATGTGGTAATAATTGTGACACAATTGATAGGAGGAAATGGTATTGATGGCCTTGGGAGTTCATGTAAATTATTGTTGCCACTCCTTGAGAATTTTTGTTGTTATTTCTTGAGAATTGTTGTTGTTATTCTTGTGACTTGTTGGTTGTGGTGTTGCTTGTGAATTGTGATTTGCTCGGTGGGATCGGGTCGCGCGCCACAACGTGAAGTAATAAGGTGTGAGTTGTGGTGATAAGGGTGGCCGAGGTAATAAGGGTGGCCGAGGTAATAAGGGTGGCCGAGGTAATAAGGTTGGAAAGCGATCGAAATCGCCATTGAAATGAAACTTGAACCAATTGTGAAACTATTGATATGGAAATGTGAAGGGGAAATAGGAGAGATTGTAAATTTGTTCATTTGATTGTTCTCTCGTTGTGGATTTGATTGTTATTTCTGTTACAACTACATACTTATTTATGGAGGAGAGGATGTATACCTGTTTGGCTTAATTGTTCTCTTCTTGTGGATTTGATTGTCGTTCTATTACTACTGCTTACTTGTTTATGGTTCGAGTTTACTTGGAGCAAAGTTTGTTCATACATAACAGTACAATTCAAATGTACTGACATGCCTTTTTCTGGGGACGCTACTTTCGTGTTATGATTGTAGGTGGATCTGTAGCAGGTACTCCAGCCTACGGTTCGTAGCACTCCCTCCACCTTCCATCAGCTTTTTGGTGAGCCCCATTCCCCTCGGGGCCCTGCGTGGCTTGGGCTGCTTCTTTCCATGGTTTTATTTTTGCTGTTGTGTAAGGTATAGCCGGAGCCTTATTACCGGCAAATACTATATCATCCTGTTGTACTTTTAGAGGCTCCGTAGACAGTGGATGTGGGTAAAAGCTTATGTACATCCCCGTTTCTTTTTTTGGGCAACGAATTAATAACTTCGTTAACTACTATGTATGTATATTTTGTAAAAGGTGTTTTAAGTTAATTATATGGCTAGTTCTTGCTAATAAGGAGTGAGGAAAACATGGAGTAACGTGTGGGGTAGGAAAGACACCCAGGTCCGTTTGACTGGGGCTTCCTGGTCGGGCGCCTATCATCTCCCTCAAAAATTTGGGGCGTGACAAGTGCTTTTCAATTGCATCAGTCTTGAAGTAAGGTCACCTTGCACGGTGGGTAGATCAAGAATAAACTTCTTGAGCTCAAGAATTTTCCTCACTGCCCAGGTTGCATTCTTAGGTATGTACATATTATCTATAGTCTGGTTCTTGATGTAGTAATCATGGATCCACCTAATCCGAAGGCAGTGTTTCTTCTTTGTGATAGCCCATAAGTGTTTTACCACAGCTGCTTTATTCAAGTTTTTCAAGTTTATAACATTAAGTCCTCCAGCTGCATGTGGCATGCATATCTTCTCCTAGGACACCAATGCTTTCCTGCAGATATCTGTTTTTCCTATCCATAGGAATGTCCTGCATGTGGCTTCAATCATTTTCAATACCTTCTTCGGCAAGAGAAATAGTTGTTCCCAGTATGATTGTACACCAAAGACCATAGATTTTATGAGCTACAATCTTTCTTGAGTATGTCAACAACTTTGATGTCCAACAACTTACTCTGGCAGTTATCGTTTCTACCATTGGCCAACATTGATTGATTGACAACTTTGTTGATGCTAGTGGCACACCAAGATATTTGAATGGCAATGTCCCTTATTATATCCCAGCTCCTGCAAGATGTCCTTTTTTAAAGTTTCAGAATGCCAGCAAGGTAAATAGAGCTCTTATCTGCATTTGCATGTAGCCCTAAGGCCTTTGAGAACTTTATAAAAGCCTGTTGAAGCAGCCTATTAGAAGGAAGGTCTACCATACAAAGTATCAACAAAAAAACATGGATCACTCCCATTTTTTTCATCTGGGATGAAAGTGAAACTTCTTGTTTAAGGCCAACTTTTGAAATACCCTTTGTAAATATTCCATAGAAAGCACAAACAGGTAAGGTGACATAGTATCACCTTGCCTTATTCCTATTTGGCCTTTGAAAGGTTTAGTGAGTCCCTCATTCAAAGTCAAGGCGTAAGTGACAGTTGTTATTTATTCCATTATTTACTCGATAACCTTGTGTGGGAATTCCAGTTGAATCAGAAGTCTTTTCAGAAAATACCAATCCAATGTGTCATTAGCCTTCCTACGATCAACCTTAAGTACACACCTTGCTGAAATCCCCTGTTGTAGCCTTTGAATAATTTACGAGTGAACAATATATTATCTATGACACTCATCCCTTCAATGAAAGCTGATTGAGATCCTCCAACCAGATGACCTATTACTTTCTTAAGTCTCCCAATGATCACTTTAGTAATGATCTTGTACATGGATATGGAACATGCTATAGGACAATAGTCCTTCACCTGAGTGGGGTGGGAGCTTTTAGAATCAGATTGATAGCAATACAACTCTCTTTAGAGTTTTAAGAATGAGAAAATCACATTTTTGGATCTTTTATATGCATGGGGTAGTTGTTCGTCGTGGTTGGGGACCGTTGGCCACAATTGGAGCAAGAACTGGCTACGACTCGAGCAACCATTGGCCACATCTGGCCTAGACCTTGAGGTCATCCCCCTTCAACCCTTGCTGAAATTTTCCACAGTTGGGAAACCATTGCCACAATTGGAACCATTGCCCATAGTTTGGTCTAGGCTCAGTTGACTGTTATGATATCTTTTAGTAAAAATGGTATAGCTTCTTGTAGGAATATAAGAATAATGAACTATTTGAAGTTCTGAAATTAGAGGCAAAGAGCTCTCATTTAATATATGGATCATAGCTCAATTCATTTACATTAGGAAATATGATAATTTGAAGTTAGAACTTGTGCAACTATTCGCTTTCTGTAAGGCCCCGTAAAATTTTACCTAGAGCTTAGGGTTTCGTAGTACCAAGATAACTCACTCTGGCACAAGCTTTTTGCATTGTGCAATGAACTAGGAGTTGGAAGAATGATTTTTGCAGAAAACGACATTTGTGCGGTCCATTATATGGCCGCATAACTACTCCGTGGATTGCAGATTCGCCGCAGAGTGCAGCAGGAATGAAGCCAATTTTGGAGGTCATTTTGTGGTCAACTATGCGACTGCATAATAATTTCGAGGGCCGCACATCCATCGCAAATTCCGCATGAAAAATTCCGAAGGGAGACTTTTGCGGTACATTATACGATCGCATAACTAGTCTATGGACAATAGACCTGTCATAGACCTAACCCGATAAACCCAGTTTTGAAGGATGAATTCGCCATCCCTTGTGCGGAACACATACTTGTTCTGTGGTCCACTCTACGATTTTTTATTTTTATCACTCGATCCCATTTTGAGAGATTAAGGGATTACCGTTGTAGAGCTTTGTAGTTGATTTTTCATAGTAGGTGTTTGACGAAATTCCAAAAAGACTGATATCATCAGAATTATTCTAATTAGTATTCAGTTTTTCCTATCTTCCTATAGATTGAAATTGATAGAAGTTTTGGAATGTTGTAGTAATCTAAGGAAATATCAAGCAAGGTATGTTGGCTAAACTCCCTTTCTAGAACTCGGAATCCACGAGTTGTTAGTAAGTCCTAAATATGGTTTGTTCAAACTCTCATTCCAATAGTTCCAAATTGATTCCTAAACTAATTTGCCTAAATGCTTATGTACTCGAGTCATATTCGAATTGATCCTATCCTATTATACTCCCCTTAGTGGGAAAAACTTCAAATATAGTTGTTGTGACTAATGCATATGATTTGAATCCATGTTTCAATCGTAAATCACCACTATTTCTAATTTGTTTTGAGTGCTTACATACTCATGAGTTGAAACTGTGTATTGCCCTTTGGGAAAAATATTTCAAGGATAAATGGTGTATCACTCTCTTATAATTTTAACGTGTGCTTCGATTGCCAGTCATTTTGCTCCATTATTTGGAATAAAATCCATTGTGTTTGAAGCCTTCATTACTAATGAACTTAAAGTTATGATTTAAAGAATATTATATATATATATTGATGTTTAATTTAATGATCCTTGAAAGTAAAGAAATGAAAGTGTGAAATATGGAATACAACCATCGTGCCATGAATGAAGAACTCTATGTGTGGCCAAGAGAGCCAATGAAATAATCATGTTGTGAGTAGTTAAAAGTTCTGATGAAGCTATATATGGTATGAAAGGTTATGAGATGAATGCATTTATATTTTTATTACCTTTGTTTACAAAAATATTTTTGGGAGTATCATTAGCGAGCCGAGGAATGGTGGGTTGTAACGACCCACACCTGAAACTACACGTGCCGGTGTAGGAGTTGATTGAGATTATTCCCCTTAATTGGGATGAGATTCATGTGTTGAGATTATTCTCCTTAATTGAGATGACATTGTTGTTGGCCTTGGATTTGATGTCGACCCACATGGAATATGTAGGGGGACGATCAAGCCGATCGGCTGGTGATCGGACGCCATGTCGCACGCATGGTGGTTCCTCCTTCTTGGTATCACCTTTTATTTACATCACCATACCAAACCACATTAGTTCGTGGAGCGATGGCTCGGTTGATCGAGTTTGTGATCAGACTCCATGCTCGTGTATGGTGTGATGATCGATAATACTTAAATTTTTCCTATGTATTTTATATACTCAAAATGTTCTCAAAATAGTATGTACATGCATATATAAACATGCCCAAGAGTTTTGGTATTTTTTCTTTATTTTAAAGATTTTAAAATTAATTTGTTGTCTATTTTAATAGTACAAAATTCAATAATTATTTTCAGACTATCATTTTGGTGAATAATTTATTTTATTTTTATATTTATATCCAGATATAATTAAGGTGATTTTTGAATAATTTATTTGACATTTTTAAAGCTAAATTGCTATAATTGCAATTATAGCCTATTTTCTGATTAATAGTATTTTATAATTACAAAATTTCCCCTAGTATTTTTTTTAAAATTTGTATATTATTAATCAATTTAGTGATTTAATCGGTCTGAAAAATTATTTTAAATATTTTTATTAAAATAAAAAGGGAAGAAATGGTTGTTTAACATTTAGCTGTCTCAATTATAACCCCTTTGCATTTCAATTTTAACCACAAATTGAACCTCAATTCTAACCCCAAATCCCCCGACCCAATTCTCAAATCACCCATACCCAATTTAATGACCCGGTCCAGCATTGATCTAATCTGAGTTGTTGATCAAGTGAGATTAATGGCCCAGGTTTTATTTCCAAAATTAAAATCTAACAACACCCCCAAACCCCTCATTTTTTAGACGGTCTCTCTCTCTCTCTCTCTCTCTCTCTCTCTCTCTCT
>MU737347.1:120831-138366 GCA_026770625.1 Nicotiana glauca | reverse complement strand
TTAAGGAGTGCTGAGCCCAAGGGGCTGACTTGAGTGCAGACTTGCACTGTTTGATGTTGTACCCAGGTATTGAACAATTAATAATGAAAGAAAGAGATGTTAAAAAGAGATTTACAAATCTACTTAGATATGTTAAAAATGAATACCATGAAAGTGTACTGCAGTTTAAAAGATGATTCTGTATTTTATAGCATGAGATAGTGCTTTGTGTGGTTTTCTTTTCCTCAGCATTATTTACTTTTATTACCGCTGAGTTGGAAGTACTCACTCGACTCCCTGCACCATGTGTGCAGATTCAGGTACTTGGAAGCTTAGCTGAGCTTGGTGCTGGTCTAGAGCCCCATTTGGGATCGTCGAGGTAGCTGCCTGGCGTCCGCAGGACCCAATACTCCCCTTATTACTCTGCTGTTTTGTTTATTCCGCGTACTCTCAGACTTGTAGATTTACTTACAGTATTGTACTGATATTCTGATATAGGCTCTTGGCTCGTGACCCCAGACCTTTGGGAAGTTACGTTGTCTTTGGGAGATTTCGGGATATTTTTATAACTATCAGTTTATTTTGGTTTCCTTCACTATTAATGACTTAAAATAAATGATTTTGAGCTCTAAGCTCGGGTTGAGAGTATATTTGGTCGGGCTTGCCTAGCCGTTGGGTTGGGCGCCATCACGACCGGGTTTGGGGTTGTGACATTTAGTGATAAGTCCGCTAGTTTCTTTGCTCCCACTCGGTCATCCTTTTCTATTTTTTTCCAATAGTTCGACCTATCCAGAAAAATTGTCGTCCTACGAATGTGGTTTCGACCCTTCCAGTGATGCCAGAAGTCGTTTTCATACAAATTTATCTTGTTTCCATTTTATTTATTATTCCTGATCCGGAAGTAACCTTTTCCTTTCCTTGGGCAGTACCTCCTGATGGCCTTTTTATTGATTCCTGATGGCCTTTTTATTTATTCCTGATGGCCTTTTTATTGATTTTGACAATTGGATCTCTCTATGAATGGAAAATGGGTGCTTCAGATTGGGAGTAACCATAAGTGAGAGGGCAAAAATTGGGGGGAAAGACAAAGTAAAGTGCGATGCCTATATTAAATCAATTGATTCGTCATGGTAGAGAAGACAAAACAACACACAGCCCATACTCGAGCTTTGGATCAATGTCCCTAGAAGAAAGGAGTATGCACGTGTGTTTTAACGAGAACATCGAAAAAACCTAATTCAGCTCCACGTAAGATAGCAAAAGTACGGTTGAGCAATCGACATGATATATTTGATCACATTCTAGGTGAAGGTCATAATTTGCATGAACATTCTATGGACTTAATAAGATGAGGTAGAGTGAAAGATTCTCCAGGTGTGAAATTCCATTGTATTCGAGGAGTCAAGGATTTGTTGGGAATTCCAGATTGAAGAAGAGGAAGATCAAAATATGGTGCACAAAAACCCAAATCTATATAAATGGAAGATGCCTCCGGAACTCATTTTTCTCGGTAAGGATAGGTACGAAGTCACTCGACTGAAAGGAGAGGGAAGAGAGATATCTCCGGTTATCATATTACATTTTCAATATCAGTATGGTAGAGTTGGTTTCAGCTATGAGAAACATCAAGGAAGCAAGGTTTCCGAAACTAATTCGATCATACCCTAGTCAAAAGGATCCTAATTTATGATGCGAGTTCCACGGTACAGATGGCCTTAGGATTGTGGACTGCCGGCACCTCCATGAAGAGATAGCGATGTTTTTGAAAAATGGTCATCTCAGTAAATTGTTTAGTGAACGGGCCAAGAACAACTACAGAGTATCCCTACCTAATAATAAACATGGTTTTTGGTAGGGTTGAAGTAAATGAGGTATCATTTCCGGCAGCAAAAAAGACAAAGATATCAGTCACACATGGCAAGAGAATTTGAGATGCATCAGAGGATGATGGAGTCAACTTCACGAAGGAAGATGCTGATGGCCTTATTTTACAATACAATGATGCTTTGGTAATATATTTAAATATCTAGATTTTAAAATTAAGTGTGTGTTGGTTGATCCAAGTAGTTTTGCCAATATTATCCAACTAAGGGTCTTGGAACAAGTAAAGCTAATCGGCAACATAGTTCCAGCGACAAAAGCTTCTAGCTGGGTTCAACCTAACAAGCTAACAACCTGAGGAGATATCGTGTTTACTACATATGCTAAGGGGTGACGAAATCAACCTTTTTCAAAGTTGTTGACGGCGATATGGGCTACAATGTAATGCTTGTTAGGCCATGGATCCATAAAATAAAGGTTGTGCTATCAACGTACTATCAATTGATAAAGTTTCTTACATCAGATGGGATTAAGAAAATTAGAGGTGATCAACCTGCTACAAGAAAAATGAATATTTTCACCTTATCTAGCAGTAATGCAGAGGAAATCAACAAATAGCAACTACAGGAACCGACGTCAACTTCCATTCATGTCCCGGTTGGAGATGATGGAAAGGAAGAGACATCAGATATTGAGCAGGTGCCCATATCATTCCAGGTACTGGAAGAAATGGATACAACAAAGTCAATCACAGAAGAGCTCGAACAAGTCGCTATGTTCACAAAATTCCTAGAGAGTAAAGTTTACTTGCGAACAGGGTTGAGCCCTGAATCAGGTTTAAGGTTATTGAATTTCTTAAAATTAAAACTGATTGTTTTTCATGATCTCATCAGATATGAAAGGTATTCAACTAGAAGTGGCTATCCACAAGATAAGTATAAACCCTAATTTCCCTCTGATAAAGCAGAAGAATCTACCGATAGCTAAGGTCAGAAACAGAGTTGAAAAAGAAGAGGTAACCAAGTTGCTAAATATAGGTTTAATACGTGAAGTAAGTTATCTAGATTGGTTAGCTAATATAGTAGTCGTACCCAAAAAAATTAGAATGTACATAAACTATAATGATTTAAATAAGGCTTTTCCTAAGGATTCTTTTCCATTGCCAAACAACGACCAAATGCGATGCTTCGGCTGGGCATGAGATGATGAGTTTCTTGATGCATACTCCGGGCATAATAAAATTAGGATGTACCCAAAGGATCAAGAAAATACCTCATTTATTAAAAAATTTGGTACATATTGTTACAATGTTATGCCTTTTAGGCTTAAAAATACCGGCTCCACTTATCAGAGGATCATTAATAAAATGTTTAAATGCCAAATAGGTAAAACTATGAAAGTCTATATTGATGACATGTTAGTTAATCTCTCAGTGTAGGGGATCATTTGACCCATCTTCAAGAAACATCTGACATCTTGAGGAAGTACAACATGAAGCTCAATCCGGGAAGTGCATTTTTGGAGTTGGGTCTGAGAAATTTTCTGGCTTCTTAAAAAAATATGAAGTAAATCCTAACCGGATTAAGGCCATAGAAGATATCCTGGACCAACGGAAAAATGTAAAGGAGGTGCAAATGGTGACATATAGGTTGGCAGCCCTTACAAATTCATATCAAGGTCGTAGAAAAATGTCACCATTTATTTTCACTTCTAAAGAAGAAAAATGTTGTCCCATGGGCTCCAAAGTGCTAGCAAGTGACTTAAAGAGGTATTTTTTCGGTCCTCATTTAATATTTAAATCGAAGGAGGGAGCAGAATTGTTAATATATTTATTGGTATCGGAGGTCGCGGTGAATGTAGTTTTAGTTCGCAAGGAAGAAGGTATGCAATTTCGTATATATTATGTTAGTAAAATATTGTCAGTCACGAAAACACGATATCTACACCTGAAAAAGATGACACTAGCTCTCGTAGCCGCCTTTCAAAAGTTTAGACCCTACTTTTAATGTCAGCCAATAGTCGTTGTGATGACTTTTCCCTTATGAACGTCCTTTATAAATCTAAATTATCGAGACAATTGGCTAAATGGGCAGTTGAAATTAGTAAATTTGATATTGAATATAAATCGCGGACTCGATTAAGTCACAAGTTTTGGCCGACTTTATGGCTGATTTTAGTTTTGAAATGATGCCTTTAGCATGAATTCTGGTATCGGGAACTAATTCCCATGTATGGACCTTGTTTATGGATGGTGTCTCTAATGTAAAAAGTTCCATCCTTGGGATAGTACTAACCACTCCTTCAGGAGAAATCTTGAGACAGGCCATTCGAACTGTTCTGTTGACTAACAATGAAGCTGAGTATGAGGCTATGGTTGCAGGACTTGAATTAACCCGGGGATTAAGATTCGAGGTGATTGAAGTAAAGCAGGATTCCCAGCTGGTGGTATATTAGATATATGGGATCTTGATGTGAAAGAATAGTGCATGCAGTAGTACTTGAAAATTTTACTTTCCTGGTTTAGGGAGTTGTAGCGATCCATATTCCAAGATAAGAGAACATGGAAGCAGATGCATTGGCTAACTTAGGTTCGTCCACAGAAACGAAAGGAGTTTATTCCGGTGCAATTGTTTAGTTATTGTATTCAGTCCTAGACATAAATAGATATTGCAAAGTGAACTCAACAAACTTAGTTTGGGGTTGGATAGATAAGTTCATAGAGTATTTAAGGCATGGAAACTGCATGCTAATTCTAAAGCCTCCCGGGCACTACGAACAAAGGCTGCCCGGTTTTGTCTTGTGGATGGACAATCATACCGAAAGCCTTTTTCGGGTTTGTTTGAATGGTTTTTAGGACCATCAGATGCTGAATATGTGATGCAGTAAGTTCACGAAGGAGTTTATAAAAACCAGTTTGGTGCGGATTCATTAGTGCTCAAATTAATGAGAGCGGATTACAATTGGCCCCGGATGGACAAAGATGTGATAAGTGCTAACATCATGCTCAAATGGTACATCAGCTGGTGGAACTTTTGCATTCAGTAGTATCACCGTGGACATTCGTGAAATGGGGGATGGATATAGTTGGTCATTTTCTCAAGGGCTCGGGCATATAAAATTTCTTTTAGTTTTGACCGATTATTTCACTAAATGGGTTGAAGTAGGTGCTTTCAAGAAGGATGGAGAACATGAAGTGATTGATTTTATTTGGGATCATATGATTTTCCAGTTTGGAATACCAAAAGAAATTACTCGTGACAATGGGTTACAATTTAAAGGTTCCAAGATTATAAAATTCCTAGAGGGGTTAAAGATAAAAATGATCACACCCTCTCCATACCATCCAAGTGCTAATGATCAGGCAGAATCAACTAAGCAGGTGATAATTCAAAACCTCAGAAGGAAATTAGAGGATGCAAAAGGCAGGTGGCCTAAAGAATTACCCGGAATATTGTGGGAATATCGAACAATGGAAAAGTTGAGAACAAGAGAAACAACTTTTTGCTTTGTGTACGGTGCATAAGCTTTAATTCCGAGGGACATAGGTGAATAGACCATGAGGTATTCTCGAGCAAACGAGTAGGAGAATGATCAAGCAACGTTGATTAAGTTGGACTTGCTAGAGGAGCATCAGAGCTTGGCTTATGTAAGAATGATGACAAAAAAGCAAGGGATGGAAAGATACTATAATCCTAGAGCAAATATTCGTTATTTTAAAGTCGGAGACTTGATCTTGCAAGGTAACTCATAATACCCGGGAAGTCAGTATGGAGAAGTTGGGACCGACCTGGGAAAGACCTTATCAGATTTCAACTATAACCGTCACATGTTCATATCAACTAAAAAATCAAGATGGAGTAAAATTATCAAGCAACTGGAATGCGACTCACCTCAAAAGGTACTATTGTTGAAGATCATTGATTGTACTGAAAGTATGTGTTGCATTATTTTTTTCTTCGTCTGATTTTGTCCCAAATTGGTTTTTATGGCAAGGTTTTAATAAGACAACAACGTAAAGCATACAATGAAGATGGATTATCAATAGAGACAACAACTCCAGTGTTTGAGTTCTCATACTTTGCATCCGAACACTAAGGCAGAACTACTGTATATTAGAGCACTAGAAGTGTCAATAAAATCGGGGACTGCTAGAACCGAAAACTATATCTTGAACTTAAAAGTTCAGTTGTTATGAAAGACTTCAAGTTAGGGTCAGGGATTATATGTCTAGCTTTGTAGAAATAAGAAGTTCAAATTAGCCATATGTATTGGTAGTTTTATTTACTTAAGTGAATGTACAAATAATTTTGTCTTGTATAATTTTACTTTGGGAAATAGAAGGAATAATTAAAAGTCCTTTTGTTCTTATATCTTATTTCATGTCAAAATGACATGATTTTTATTTCATTTGAATGCTATTTAAACTTCAAATGTAAATGTTGGAATGAACATGAGACGTCATCTTTAAGAGCACCATAAACATAAAAGCTCTCTCTGATGAAACTTTCACAATTAAAGGTTGTCGACCGAAAGTAAAAATACCCGGTATTAAATTTAATCGGATGAGAAAAATTCCTAGACTTTATCAATAGAAAAGTAAAAAGATATATTTTGCGTATAAGTTAAGTAATAAAGATATCTTTTATTTAAAAAATCTCGACCACAATAGAGACTCCAGGATAATTAAAAGAAAAAGAAAAAAATACATTAATCGGCTTTATCAGCAGAGTCTGAAGGGTGAGAATTATTCGCTGAATCTTTTGAAGATGAATGTTGCTCAGCATTGGGTTTAACATTTTTCCCTTATCTTCATCATCATCTTCAGTTTCTTCATCGATATCCGAGGACTTAGAGCAAGTGCTCGAGGAACTTGAAGTAGTGGGTCGGGCATGAATGTTTTGAAGGTAGTTGTCTCTAAGGCAAGAGCTTCAGCGATGCAATTGTCTATATTGCCTTCTTTGGCATCCTCCAAAGTTTTCCTCCTCAGATGATTAGCTATATGAGTTTTCTCAAGCAAGAAAGAATCTTCTTGACATTGGAGTTTGGCTTGGAGTATATCGATTTTTGATTGTAGCCGCTCATTATCAACCTTCAAGTTATCATAGACCCCGAAAAGCTCAGTATTGGTCTTCGCTTGTTCGTGGTTTTGCTCCATGACCCTTTTAAGTCTTTACTACATTCTTGCCCTCTTCTCTTCCTACGTAGTTGCTTCCTCGGTTTTTGACGTAAGTTCGCTTCCATATTGTTGGTTCTTTCTATGGAAGTAGACTTGCATTCAGTTGCTAAAGTTACGATATCCTACAGCTCTACCCACTTGATCTTCAATTTAGCAAGCTCAGTATGCAAGGGAGTGTCCTATTGGCTATAGGCCATCTTTTCTTGCTCAATTTTCTCCAATCGGGCTTGGAGTTCACCTATGTGAGCAAGCATTGCCTCTAGAGCTGGTAGGCACTCAACAAGTTGATCTTGTTCAACATCAAGTTGATCTTATTTAACATCAAGTTGATCCTGCTTAGCCCTAAGCATTTCTTTATCTAGAATAATCTTCTGTAAGACTTTGGAGGCAAGGAGGTTTTCTTGTAAAGAAAAAATCTGAAGTTATCAAAGGCATTGTTTAATAAATGTAAAGGAACGAGAGACGGGTGAATGATACTTGAGCAGCAAGATGCATGTTATTATTGATCAGACACTAAGCAGAAAGAGTGTCTATTTTACTCCATTTTTTATCCAAATCCAAAGGCTTCAAGTAGTTGGCTGCCCCAACCGTCTTGGAAAGCAAATGGCATTCATTCGAAACTGAACGACTAATACTACGTTTACCGTTAGGGTTCTGGATGGATGCCGTGAAGGCATTTTCTATGTTATCATTGTCGTGCCCCCTTTTTCTCGTGAAATTGGGTTTCGACATTTATGGATAACTCCTTTGAGAGAGTACGGAAAAGGAATTGGTTAGAGTCTCCACCTAACGGATTAAGGTGTTTTAGGGCAACTAGAGCAGATAACTCATATTACCGGTTTTCATCACCAGAGATCGGGTAAGGGCTCGAAATAACCTCGAGGAGAAGGTATTAGGCACCCCTCAAGGTCCACAATGGTGGGTCCCAGCTGAACTTAATTTATGAATTAGTGTAATAAAGAAGCGAGAGGATTATTTAATAGGGATGGGGGGTCCTAAATTTTTTAGCCTAAAGGATCACCCCGTGCAACATAAATAATACTTCGTAACTCCCTCGAGTCGGGGTGTTACTCATATTATTCAATGAGTATAAACTATCATCTCCTGCTACCCGATTACTATCTTTAAGTTGTTACCTAAAACGCTCTAATGGATTTTACTTTGATTCCTATGCGTGCACTACCCGTCTCTTACTTATAGTCTTGGAGTCATTAGGACTTCTATTTGGGATAGTTCCAGACTAAGCCTAGGTTGCTCAAAAAATGTAAAAGACTAGGCGATAAATAAAACATACTAGGACTTGCAAATACAAAGCAAATATGGGCTCATGTTAACTTACGCACATAAATAGCAAATGCACGCAATTAACAATATTTATCGATCTTAAAATCCAATAGGCAGGATATGTATGTGAGAAGATAGATATACAGAAAATATTTCATTAAGGCGAGTGTTAGGACCTACTATTTGCCTACTGGTTTTAATGAATATCGTCTGGGTATTTCAAACAGTAATGCATCATGCTTACAGAATTCAAAATTATTATTAAGTCCTACAGGCATATTGTCTAAGTGATTGACAGTGGCGATTATATTCAGAACAAATTAACAAAATCCTATAGGCATGATTTCTCATGTCAAACTAACTTAAATCCTGTAGGCATGATCTCTAGGTCTGAAACTGATCTTAATCTTATAGGCATGGTATCTATCACTAAATTGATTTAAATCTTATAGGCATGATCTTTATGTTTGAAATTGATTTTAGTCCTATAGGAATGATATCTATTAAGCAGTGATACATGCAAAAGTTATACACATTGACAGAAAGGAAAAACAGTCAGAGCAACATTGAGGTTCTATAGGCATGATTGCTAACATATGTTTGTTGGATAAGTTAATACAACCTATAGGCAGGATTACTAATGCAATTTAATTTTTCTATAGGCAGGATTCCTAATATTCAAGCATAGTACATCGCTCACACGATTTAAATAGAGATGAGGTAAAACATGATTAATAGAGAAAATGAAACCCTATTGGTAGGATTTCTACCCGGATTGCCCAAAGAGAATAAAGACCCTTTACAATTTTACTATATACCCTAGAATCTGTTTGTTACAAACTTATTACAGGCCAGAGTAAATGAATAAATTACATAATAGTAGTAAGATAAACTATATGGAGCCTCCATTAAGTCCAACTGAACTTGGGAACCAGGCCTTCACACCAATCAACTTTGAGGCTCATTTCATAGGTACAACATAGACAAAATATGAGTGATTCACTCATAACACATATAGAACCATATTTTCAGTATGTCAAAGTTCCCAAGGGCCTCAGGGATCCAGGGCAATGCTCACACCAGAACCATGTATTCAGCAGATGATTCACAAGGGATGGGTAATCAGTTCCCAGTGTGTCAGAGTTCATAGGAGGCTCATGTGGATCCTGAGTAGTGCTCATACTGGGGTAGTTGAGAACCTAAGGGACAAAGAGTGAGGTTTTTAAAAATCAGCATATAAAAGGGAGTAGGGGAAAATTTCAAAATCGTTTGATTTAAGAAGAAATAAGGTTTAGAACACAGAATTGCATTCAGAAAACAACAAAGTTTGCAAAGGGCATAGTTTCAAACAGGTTAATTTAGAAGAGAGACTTAATTACACCACGGGAGCATGCTGACATTTAAAAAACCAATATTTAATCACTGAAATAAATTAGGCAAAGCAGTCAGATCACCACATGACATATTAACAGATATGGCACATAAGTAACAAATTAGGACAAAGTAACTAATTACATGCTTGTAGTATCCTAAGAATGCACAGTTCGAAACAGATGCAGGATTAAAAATAGTGTGCCCGGACAAATTTGAACATTAAGCTAACTTATAAGAGGATTCATATCATTCAAAATAACTAATCTTAGACTTACATTATTAACCATACGTGGCACGGTGGCCGTATTCGATTTTTCACATTTTCATCCCTTTATTTCCAAAGATCACCAAGCAATATCAATGTACCATATATTCCGGAAATTATGTATTTTCGAATTCAACAGAGATAGAATCATCAAGCATAAGGGACTCTTCCCAAAGAGGAATATACCAACCAACAATTATATTACACATTGATCATATCTATAAGGCAAAGCATTATATAAAACAGCCAATTATGGGCATAGTTCGGGTACAAGACCTTTAGGCCATTCTACTTTTGGAAGTTAGTTCATAATATTTGAGTCTTATTTCATAATTGTTTCACACTACCTTATTCGATTCATTTCCATATGTCATTACATCTTATCAACAAGTAGACCAAGTAGAAATAATCAACCAAGTCATTTAGTACACACAATAGCAACTAGGAGCATTAAACAGAGCAATTATTCTCACCCAATTAGCATGCTAAACTTCATTTAAGATGCGACTCAGGACTATAAAATTTTGGTAGGTAAACCACACTTAAACTTACAAACAATATGGAATTCACTTCCGAGAGAGAAAGTTTAGCCTTCATACCTCGATTGAGCTTTCCTTAAGTCCTACTATACTCCGAGACTCTTAGCAACGTCAATCTCTTAGGAACATGATAAATCGAACCACAAATTAGAGAGGTGATCATATTTATAGTTCATTTGAGTATATTTTCAAACACTAAGTGGGTATAATGCTTTTAAAATCATTTTGTGAAAGATCCTACCATATCTCATCCCATCCTTAGCTCAAGACCTAACAAAATACTCTTAAGAACTCATGCATGAAAGATATACACTTCTATCCTCATCAATTACACTTCTAATGGTCTATCCTTGTTATATCTAGAAATTAAGAGCTTGGATTATAGACCCTTACCTTTTAGGAAGATGACCATGGTGCCTTTCTTGACAAATCTTCAAGGTTTAAGCAAGATCTTTAGGAGAAGTATTGATGAAGAACCCCTTCTCCCTCTAGGACCCCTTCTCTCTCTCTCTAAATGTATCAGAAAATAAGCCTAAAATGAAGGGTAGGGTGTAATATATCGACATGGGGTCGGGTTATAAAAATAGGAAAATTAACCCTACGATGTCAGGTCTGCTATAGCAGAATGAACCGCAGAACGCGAATGTTGGCTGCATAATGCACCGCAAAATTGGCGTCCAAAACTGGGCTACTCTGGTCCAATTTGCGACCTGATCTGCGACCGCAGATAAAAAATGCGGACCGCATAATGGACATTGAGATCGCAAATCTGACACAGGATCGCATTTGTTTCCAGCCTTTGGTAATTTGGTCATAACTTTGTGAAGGAATGTCCAAATGACGAACGGTTTGAAGTGTTCGAAACTACACTCAAAGACCTTTCATATGATAGGTTGTTCATCACATAAAACCTAATAAATATTTATATATTCTCGTTCAAAGTGGAGCCTTGTGCGAATCCATTTGAAATTTTAGCCTATTACGAAATTTTTCCGATTTGGCATACATTTAGGCTTCCATTTGGACCTCACATCACTTACAATAAGACTTATACACATATTTACCAAGTCTAATTGATGTCCACCATGTTAATAGCACATAAAATATCATAATTAGCCTATATAGCATCATGAAGCATAGTTTTCTTAGCGAAATTTTCCTGGGCCTTACAATGGCTTGTCTAACCTTGTATGAGGGACTTTCTCCTTAGGATTGATATTGTGGTAATTGAAATTCCTTGTACGTGAGGTGAAGAGCGCGTACTTGTGCTAATTGTTGGAAATCCAATTTTTCATTAAAAATAACCTTCAGCTGTGTTCTTCCTTTTCTTCCTTACACTATTGGAAATTAAGCCTGCTGCTAGCCTAGAAAATCATGTCTACTCGATTAAACTACTTTATTTACCTTAACTACCTTATTTGTATTACGCAAACCATGCTAGGTTAGGATTATCTGCTTTTACCTTAGTATGAAATTAATTGAATTGAGTTCTTGTTGCTGCTATGTATGTTTACTTTGGGACTACGGGACAGTATCCCGAGAGCTTCCCTGTATGTTTACTTTTGGACTATGGAATGGCATTCTAGGAGATCCCCCTGAACTTTTACATTGGAACTACGGGATTGCACCAGGTAGATTCCCCAGTACTGAGTATTTATATTGGGACTATGGATGTGGTATTCTGGTAGATCCCCCCACATTTACGAGTTGGACTACGGGACTGCACCCGGGAGATCTACTGGATATGATATTTATATTTGGGGACTACAGGACGGTATCCTGGGAGATCCCCGATTGTTGATATTTATATTTTGGGACTACATGAAGGTATCCTGGGAGATCCTCGATTGTTATCTTGGAGCTGAGTTGTATTCTCTTTCTGTATTTTATTTGCCTCTGTAATAGTTGTTGTCGTTCTTCATAACCCGTGTTACTTATTTACAGTGTTTATTTCACACTGTTTAACCGTATATCTTATTTAACCTCAGTAGGGCCCTGACCTTCCCCGTCACTACCCAACTGAGGTTAGGCTTGACACTTACTGAGTATCGCTGTGGTGTACTCACGCCCTTTCTGCGCATGTTTTTTCATGTGCAGATCCAGGTTCTTTCACTCAGTCTTATCATCCTTGAGGAAAGACACTTTTGTAGAGATTTCGAGGTATATCTGATGCGTCCGTAGACCGAGGAGTCCCTTTCTATTCTTGCTTTTGAGTATTAGCCCTTTTGTATTTTTTGTGATTTGTTAGACATTCTGAAGTTAGAGCTATGTAGTACCTTTAGATTGTGATTCATGGGTTTCTGGGTTTTGGGAAGTGTTATTAGTTCGAGAAGTTGTATTGTATATGCCAGGTGGCATTTTAAATATTGTTTCATTATGTTAGTTTGGGTTCTAATTATTTCTTCTGCCAATTTTGTTTA
The DNA here is from genome assembly GCA_026770625.1 of Nicotiana glauca. Taxonomy (NCBI): domain Eukaryota; kingdom Viridiplantae; phylum Streptophyta; class Magnoliopsida; order Solanales; family Solanaceae; genus Nicotiana; species Nicotiana glauca. Next base: position 125,508 of record MU737347.1, on the reverse strand, counting down.
TTTTTTTGCATTGTTAGTCTTACCTAGTCGTAGAGACTAGGTGCCATCACGACAGTTCATGGAGGGCGAACTGGGTTCGTGACAAATGAGTCCTTCTATGTCCTCCGGTTGAGCCGAGGAAGTTCTTATTTTTTGAAGAGAAACCACTTCATCATCATCCTCGGTTTCATCTTCATCAAGGACTACTGTGGCCGGTCTTTTTGGGATGTGTTTTGTGACTAGGGATTTCTCCTTAGCCTCAACCCTAGAGGTATGCTTTCTTTTCATTTTTTTTACTTTGGGCGGGGGACTCGGGGAAGATGTGACTTTATCAGAAGCAAGAGCGGCATCAGGAGACCTATTTTGGTCTAGGGTGTCTTGAATTTTTTATTGTGCCACCTTCGGGTCATTTGAAACCATGACGGTGGGATGGATAGAAGATCCCTTCGGAAGGCCTAACATGTTGATGTAGAAGCCAAAAGTTATCTATTGCATAGAGACAAACGTTAAGAAAGGAAAGGGGAAAGTCTAATGTCGGTCTGACCTTGGCTGCTTCTGACCTCCACCGAGTAGCATACTCGCGAAAAGTCGCAGTTGTCTTCTTCTTTAGGTTCTTGATATAGAAGACATCTGGTGCATTCTCCGTATTGAACCTGAACCGATCCATGAAGTTTGATTCCATGCTCACCCAATTGGCCCATTTCTTAGGATTCTGGCTTATGTACCAGGACAGGGCATCTCCGATAAGACTTCTTATGAAGAGCTTTATTTGAATCCTTTCATCTTTTCCAACCCCCACGAGCTTGTCACAATAAGTTCTCAAATGAACCTTGGGATCACCTGTTCCATTAAACATTTCGAACTTGGGATGTTTATAACCCTCCGATAGTTTCACATATGGTTGTATGCATAAATTCTTTTAGTTCAGACCTTTTATCCCTTTGCCTCCTTCAACACCCTGAATGCGACTCGTCAACTTCTTGAGTTCCTCGGCCATGTTCTTGATGAGCATGTCCTTTTTAGTGGATTTTTGTGTATAAGAGATTGGTTGAGTGGAGTGAGGTAGTGTTTCCACGTATATGGGGTTGTTTTGGTGGATGCCAGGGATTTGGGTGTAGTGGTGATCGTTGGTGGAGTTTTGAGGATTGGGAACAGGGTAAGGTGTGTTCTGAGGGGTGTGATAGGTAATGGTTTGTGGGTACTGGGTTGGTTGATGGTGGTGTTCTGGAGAAGTTGGTACCGGTAGAGGATTGGGATTTTGAGGTGGTGCGGCATATTGATAGGGTGCGGGAGGATTTTGTGGACGTTGGTTTGGCGTATTCTGAGGAGGTGCTAGGTTTTGAACATTTTGTTGGTTGATATTCGGGACATTCAGAGTGAGGGAGAGGTTTGCCAGGTTGCGGACCTGCTCAAGTTCTCCTTGTAACTCCAGTATTTTATGATCCAATCGTAGGACCAAATCATTCTGTGCCGGAGTACTACGACCGTCTGAAGTTTCAATATTCTCAGCATTTTCTTTTCGTATTCCACTCAACTTATCCATCTTAGCTTTCCCTCTGCTTTTCGGATTACTCGGAGGAGGAGGAGGAGGAGGGCCTCTAGATCTGGTGTGATATGCTAATGATGCCAGTATGTGCGAACCAACCTTAGGGGATGGGAATAATAAAAGTAAAAAAACAAAAGGTAAACAAGTTAGTAAGGATTTTGAAAAAGGATTGCAGTATTTAAGCACATATTGAAGGAATGTAAATTCGCGTCCTAATTTGGGAGTCTCGTTGTGCCCGGGGTAGGCCTAGCTACAAATAGAATTAGAGAATTTAAGTGCCAATGATTGCCTGATTTCATTAATGTAAAAATAGATGAATCTAAAATGATACTAAATAAGATAATTCACTAATGGCACTTGGCCTTATTACATTTGAAAGCAAATAAACCTAATCTATTTGGTCCCGATTTTGCGGCTCAAAGCTCGCATTTGCGAGCTCGCAATTGCGAGGCTCATCTTCGCAATTGCGAAGATCACAGAAGCAGAAATACCTGATTTTCCAAAAATGAGAAATGCAATTCGACACCTATCCAAAACTCATCCGAGCCCTTGGGGATCCAAACCAAATATGCACACAACCTCAAAAATATCCTACGAACTTACTCGTGCGATCAAATCGCCAAAATAACATCATTTACATAGAATCAAGCCTCAAATCACATGATTTCTTTCAATGTTTCATAAAACATAAATTTTCCATTTTCAAGTCCGGAACACGTCAAACGACGTCCGATTTCAACCAAATTTCACAGAAAGCACTTAAACGATATATGAGACTTGTACCGGGTGTCGGAACCAAAATACGAGCCTGATACCATCACTTTTTGATCAAATTTCATTTTTATTTTCCTTAAACATTTTCAGAAAACAATTTCATGGAAAAATTCATTCTTCGGGCCTAGGACCTCGGAATTCGATTCCGGGCATACGCCCAAGTCCCATATTTTTCTACGAACCCTCTAGGACCGTCAAATCACGGGTCCGGGTCCGTTTACCAAAAATATTGACCGTAAGTCAACTTTAACCATATTAATATCAAAATTCATAATTTTTCACACAGAATTCATATTTAAGCCTTCCGGCTACACGCCCGGAATGCGCACCCAAATCAAGGCAAATAAAAATGAGGTTCTCAAGGCCTCGGAAGAATGGAATGAATGAGGAAACAGGTGATGACCCCTTGGGTCATCACACCTTTTACCGTATTTCATTAGTTCCACTTAAAAGCCAAACCAACCACCCCACACTTTAACTTTTACACTGCTCATAACAATTCAAGTGCTCTTGAGAGGTTAAAAGGTTCAAATAGATGATTAATTCAAACAAATGGGTAAGGCTTGTAATGTGGTTGCCAAAGAAACAAGATTACAGGCTCAAAGGGGTTAACTACGATACATAACAATTAGGTGGGTAAAATATACATATCAGGCTCAACAAAGAAACGCTTATATCACTTCCAAGACTGAACAAAACTACTATTTCGCTTTGCAAACATACAGGGCAGTTCTAGGCATCAAATGCAATGCATATATTATAACAAATCCTTACACACACATGGCACATAACTCACTCATGATTGGTTTCATCAAGACACTCTAGTCAAAGCAGTTAAGAAAATTTAAGATTATAAAATTTAAGGTACTTATACAAGAGTCAAAAACTGAGCCTAAGCGTCACAACCAAAGTACTCACTATTCTCAAGGCATAACAAAGTCAAGAGATATTGCTTCAATTCAAAACACAATACAATGGCTCCTACTCCCAAAAAAAACTAACTACACCCGGTTCAAACAAAACCCCTGGAAAAGAATCGCGGCACAGAAAAACTAAGGGAGAATTATTACACTACCTATAAAGAAAATTTTTTTGTTTTATTTTTTATTTTGAATTATATCCCTCAAGAAAATTTTCTAATAGATCCATCATCGAGAAAAGTCCAATCTTTTCTATTTAAAAAAAAGTATTCAATGTAAGGCCCCGTAAATAAATTTTTGGTCTCAAAACTTAGTAACTCGTGGTGTCGACTCCGAATATGTGTTAGGAATGGGTAGAATTCTTCGCGGCGAGCAAGCTCGCCGCGGTTCGGACCCTTGGTAGTGATCTAAGCCTTTAAAAATCAAAAGAATCAATTTTTCCAGAAATTGTCAAAAATACGGTCCAGAATGCGATCGCATATCAGTTATGCAGACCTCATTCCTACCGCAGAGTGAAGCAGAAGAATTGTCAAAGTTGGTGTCAAAAATGCGATCCATTATGCGACCGCATAATCGATATGCGGACCGCATTCCTGCCGTATAGTGAACCAGAGAGTTGTTCGAAGTTGATGTTGAAAATGCGGTCCATTCTGCGATCGCAGAATCAAAATGCGGACCGCATTTCCACCGCATACCCAGGCAGAGATGTTCAGTGATTAGGGTCAGTTCTACGGTCCAATATGCGAACCGCTTTTCGATTCTGCGATCGCAGAATGGACCGCAGATCTAACCCGGACTTCTATTTTCTAAAATTTAAAACCCGACCCCCTTTCTAATAAAACGCCCTAACCCCTCATTTTAACCATTTTTCTGAACAAAATAAGAGAGAGGGAGGAGGGGTTCTTGAGAGAAAAGCTAATCTTCTTCAAAATTGTTTCTCAAATTACTTGGTCCGAAAAATTTTAAAGCAAGTGTATTCATCTCCATTTCTATAGGTAAAATCCCTAACCCTTTTTCCTTGATTTCCAGATCTTTAAGCTAAGGGAGGGAGTCTCATGCTTTGATTCTTGAAATAATGGGTGGAAACTCACATGCATGTCTTTCAAAATCTAAAATTTAGTAAGGGAAATTGGGTAGAAGTAAGGGGCTGTGCTCGATAACCTAAATAAGCTCGGATAGTAATTGTGAATTTCAAATTCTAAGGTGCATGTGTTAATTGTGAACTAGATTGACGTGGCTAGATTGCTTGGTGACTGATAATAGGAGTTTAAAAAGGAAATTCGACTCCAGGTATGTATGGCTAACCTTGACCTTGTAAAATCGCCTTGTTGGTGTCCAAATACTTAGTATGTGACATTCCTGTGGGTAAATTGTGAAATTCGTGTGATTTGCATGGTTGTGATTATGATATGTGGTGTTAGATGAAAAACAAATGACGTAAGAAAATTGTAAGTGATG
>MU737347.1:107141-119501 GCA_026770625.1 Nicotiana glauca | reverse complement strand
TTATATGGCTAGTTCTTGGAATACCGAATAAGGAAAACAAGGGGTGGCTCATGGGTTAGGAAAGGCACCCAGGTCCGCTTGACTGGGGATACCCGGTCGAGCGCCGGTCATGTCCCTCGAGTTTGGGGCGTGACATTCAATTAAACTAACACAACTAAAATAGCATAGAAAGTCACCCAGACAATCTCCTCACCCAACACTTAAAATTATGCATTGTTACAATGCACGCCATAACTAATAAAAGGGTAAAAGAGACTCCCTGATAGGCCAAAGGCCGAAGCACTAACAGCTCATGAGGTACTCAGACTTCTCCCGAGCTTGGTCTTTCGTCGGGTACCTCACACTTAATTCCAACCATTTGATTTATTGTTGCATCCTTCTAATACCTTTGCTTTCCATGCTCCTAGAAAATAAAAAATTGACACTACAAAAATAATAAAAAAAAAAAAGCAATAAAGCTGGGTTGCCTCCCAACAAGCATTTGATTTAACGTCGTGGCACGACATGAATCACGTTTTGCCTCCACCTCGAGCTTATGAATTGAACCCCCAATTTGGCCAAGTTTTCGGCTATGCTCCAGGGGTGGAGGAAAAAATCTAATTAGCCCAAGCAAGCATTGTACTATTCTACACTTCTTGGCTTTTAGATGAGGTATGTAGTCCTGTCTTTCTGGCAAGAAAAATTCCATAATGTAGGCACCTTGGTCTTAATTCCTTGACTTCTCAATCGGCTCGGATGACTCTATTTCCATATCGTCATCCAAGCACAATGTAGAAAATTTTTTGGAGTGAGGACCAATGCACTCACGCACATGAACTTAGGACTTTCAGCATATCAATGGTATTAGAGTCAACAGAATTTGTATCCTCAATGTCCCTGGCTGACTCTAGTCTCAGTTCTTCAATATTGACATCCTCAAATTGTAGTTGACTAGGTTGTTGATGTTCTACTCTGACTTTCCCAATTAACACCTCAAACTCATGCTCTTGTTCGCTACTATCCCCACTATTGGCTTGTTGAGCATTAACAGCTCCAACGACTTGACTCAATTGAGCTTCCAAGTTGCAAATAGTTGCCTCTTGCCTCTCTATCTGCAGTTGTTTCTCATTATTTTGTTCCAAAAATCCCTTTAACATATCATTGATCTCCCCTTCAGTCCCGCATCCCTAGGTTCTTTGTTCCTATTAGCTTCACAAGAAAAAGTAGAACTATCATAGTAAGGGTTTGGGGGGAGATAAAAAAATATAAGCACAACCATTAAATTGACCATTTTTACCACCACACACATCACACACATTCCAAAAATATGATTGAGTTGGTGCACATAACTCGCTCTCGAGAATATTTTGATACTTTTGATACGGGTGGTTTCCTTCACAATATGTATAAGGATCAATAGTAGAATTATCTACACCTAAATTGCCATAATTCCAAGATGTCGTGTTTCTTAAATCAACAGTTATAAAAAAAATACAAAAAAAAAACAAAACAAAATAAAAGTTCAAACTTGAACCCTAGCAATATATACAGCTACAACTACACCGTTCGATCCCCGGAAATGGCGCCAAAATTTGATCACGCCCAACTCTAGTCCTAAAAAGGATAAGCGGTCCCTGCAAAGGTCCGGAGTCGAAATCCCACAGAGAACTAAGGCTTAGCTGTATCTGTTTAATATCACTAAGAAGACAAGATTGAAAATTTTTCTAAATTATAAAGATTGAGATCTATATTTCTAACTAATTAACTAGCAAATACTACAAAGCGGTAAAATTATCAACTAACGAGACAAATGCTTGGAGACTAAATTAAGGAGGTCTAGAGTTATGATTTCCCCAATTGTCGGAACTCTTCTAGCTATGTTCCCTACAATTTTGCCAATTTACTCTCTACTAATCGTGAGCACTTTAGATGTCGTAATTCTCTCTTGAGCAACTACAACAATTTACTAGACATATTTTTTCGAACTACACTAGTTAGCTTTATCTAATCGCTCATTATGACCACATCAAGGCTTTGTTATTTCTAAACCTACCTTTAAACCCATTCTATTGATTTCTCACATACGTTTGGAATGACGTTGTTCAACAACCACCTAAATATGTATCCTTTCTCAAGCAACACATAATAAATAGGCACAGTCAATCGATGTCCATTCAATCAACTACAATAAACGCGTAGTTGAACAAGTAGAGAAATCCAACGACTCAATTATATAAAAACATAATAAGAATTTATCCTACAAAAGGTTCCATCAAAACCTAGATAAAAAATTAGTTATTCATAATAGTATGCAAAAACACAATATTATAATTCATAACCAATAATGGAAATAGGAAGAATAAAGTGAAAAACTCGTAGAAGAATTCTCCGCCTGCTCCCAGTGTGTTCTTGACTCCTTAGGTCGAATTCCCTGTCTCCTTAGCATCCTTAGGTTTAAAAACTAGCTTCCCTTTTGCTTGGACGAGTTTGTTGAGTTTATAAAGGGTTGGGATAAGCTTTCCCCCATTTACATTTTAGTCCAAAAATTTATGGGCAGTTTCACAGTCCACCGTGGCCGCGGCAGAACGCAACGCGATCGCGGTCAAATAAAACATTATGCCTCACTTTCTTAACCCGCACTCGCAGTGGCATCAAGCCCAGTCCTCTTTGCCTTTTTCTTGCTTTTTTCCGCTCGGGTTCTTCTTAATTGGCCTTTTATCCACATTCTTGACTCCAAAGCACTCCATAGGCTCTTCCTAACTTGGATTAGTCCCTGCAAAGCAAAAGAACACCAATTAGAGTATTTTGTTATTATTTAGCCTTTAAAACAACCATAAAGTATGGTACATTTAGAGTGTAAATATCGTCTATATAGCCTATTATCAGGAAACAACAAACATACAAGGTAAAAGTTCTACCAGTAACTGGTAAACCACAACTGGATTCTTTTGAAAAAAAATTGTTCTAATGTCTTCTATAGAAATTTGCATCTTTTGTTTTCTTTTCCTAAATAAATTAACAAGATATTAGCTTTTGTTATTTTTTGAGGACCTCGACTGAGTTGTTCCTAAATAGATCGAAGTGCCATAAAAGTTCTGGGAGATGCCACAAAAGTCCGATTAAAATCGTCCATAAATTATTTATAGTGCGATTGTTTCTCCAGACTTTAATACTTAAATGGAAAATTCTAGTAAGTTGCGTATACATAGGTTGCCTAACTTTTATAATTAAGTTGGCTATTTAGATTGACTTATTTAGGGCATAAATATGAGTTAATACTTTACTAAGGGTCTAAGTGTCCAAACAGGGTCGTATCTGGGAGTTTAGATGTGGGTTTAGGGTAAAATGCTAGTAATCCTAAATTTATGTGTGTAATTCATTGAAATTGCCGAAAATATTAAATTATGAACCCAGAACCCAAACAAAGTGATAGGGTTCTATGAATGGAACCTAAATTCTAAACTTATAAAATTAAAATCTTATATTCGCTATTATAACATTCATATACCTTATTTTAAATATTTGCATCCTGATTAGTGTTGTTAATATTTACATTAGTTGATAGAGTCATTTGTGAAATATACATATGGTTCAGGTTGAGATCCAAGGGGCTCGAGATGACGATCTTGATTGCAACTTGAAAATAACAATATTTTATTGGTGCCCATTATGACTTATGCGGTTGCAGACCTGGAGGTTGCGATCACGGAGGGAAAATATGGATGGACTGAGGGTTAGGAATAATGCCTTTGTGATCACTTCAGTTGGCCGCAATTGCCAAAAGGGACTTTGGAGTTGATTAAGCTTGATCTTTGTAATCGCGTGAAATGGTCTGTAATTTCGTAGAAAGTCTGACCTAGGTTTTGGACTTTGAGAAATTTCAGACTTCATTCTTTGCCATTTTTGGTGAGGTGCAGCTGGTGGGTTATTCCAGAAATGAATGGATTTCAACTAAATCTTTAGGGTGTTATTCTCTAATACTCTATGACGAGTATACTTAAATTTGGTGCAACCTTGACCACAAAATCATGCGATTGAAAGAGCTAATTGAAGTTTTTTTGACATAGTTTCCTAATATGATAAAATTAAGATTTGAGCATGCCAATGAAATGTAAATGAGAAACTCAATATAGATTTAGAGTCATGAGCTTAAGGGTATTCGGGTTATATGATTTATTCTGAGGTATGGTTAGTTTTATCGAGGGTTGACTTTCATCGTCAACTTTGACTTAGACTTATTTTAACGGAAAAGGGCCAAAACTATCCCTATCGTATGCTAAATGGTTTATAAAAGCCCTCCGTCCATCTATCCGTTTGAAAATATCTAGGACGTTATTTCTATTTTTAAATTTACCCCCGCGACTAACGGAATTCCATGTGTGCATCTCATTAACTGATGTGGCGTTATTTAATTTGTCCACGTGGGTCAGTGGGGCTAACATTATACTTGGGTATTTTTTACCGATTAAACCGATCCGACCCATTCCTTTTACCTATACCCACCGATAAAATATTTATTTTTACCATTTCTCTCATTTCTTCTATGTAAACTATCAATGGAGATTTTAGGGCTTCTTTAGGGTTCATGGTTTGGTCTGATTTGGTGCGCTCAAAACAGGAAGACCTTTGATTTCCAGCGATATCTTGCATTATTATTCGATTAAAGTAAGTATTTACAGCTTAAAGTTGTTAAATTATAGGGTTGAAGAATATTTGAGAACTGACAAGTTTATGTCTGCTACATGTGATGTTTTTATGTTTTCTAAGCTATTTTTTGTTCCTTTATAGAATTTTTTATGTTATTTTTGTTTTTGGTGGTCCTTATCGTATTGGTCCTACATATTAAAGCTAGGGTTTTTGTCTATTTGTATTTTTAATTGATGGTGAGGTTTTATATCTTTATATTTTTATTGTCGATTTGTATTACACTGCTGATGTGGTCCCATTTTTCCCTTTTTATTATTGTTGCATGTGATTTTATCTGAAGGATGGTGGATAAAGTGAACTTATATTTTAATTATGGGGGTGAGTGGGTATTGGAACCTACATTGTCTTATACTAAGAGAGATGTGGACGTGTTGAGTGGTTATGAAGTAGACCATGTCTCTTATATTGATTTGTGTAAAGAATATACTGAAGTGATAGGATATGTTGACGTACAACAGTTGATATTTCTTGACCCTTCTGGGAGGTATTTTTTGTTAGATGGGCATGAAGGGATTAGGAAGATTCAAGCCCTAATTAATGATGCTTTCACTAATGTAAATTATTTGATTTTGACATGTGGGAAGATACTCTAAATGTTCCTGTATTTACCCAGTTTACAGCAGCAACAGATAGTGTACCTGTTGTTGTAGCTTCTGACTGTGATAGTAGTAAGATGATACAAATATTGAAAGTATTGATAGTTGTTGATACCTAATTTTTTTCTATATACTTTTAATATGCAAAATACTTTCAAAATAGCATATGCATGTATATATAAGTATTGTCAAATGTTTTATTATTTTTCCTTAATTTTTAAAGATTTTAAAATAGATTTATTGCCTTTTTTTCCCTAAAAATCCAATAATAATTTCCAAAATTATTATTTTTGTTGATTAATTTATTGGATTTTTATATTTATGCTAAAACATAGCTAATATAATTCTTGTATATTTTTACAAATTTATTTAGTATTTTTAAAGCTAAATTATATATAATTGCAATATTAGCCTCATTTAAGATCTAATTGCGTTTATATTCATAAACATTAAGCTCAGTATTTTTAAATTGATAATTATAAATTATAAATATTTTTAATTCTTTTAATTTGTTTTTAGAAATTTATTTGCTATTTTTTATAAAATAAATAAGGGAAAAGTGGCTATTTAAAATCTAGCCCCAATTGCATTTCAATTGCAACCTGAATTGGACCCCTAATTTAAACCCAATTACCCCAACCCAATTAATATCTAAACCGACCCAAACCCTATTCTTTAAACCGCCCCACCTACCCGTTCAATCTAGGCCATTGATCAAAATGATCAACGGCCACCAGACCTCCTTTCCTAATTAAACCCAAAGACCCCCAAATCCCTTTTCATTCTCCAAACTCCGCCGCCCCTGAATCCCCCTCCTCTATCAATCATCTCTCAAATCCTCTCAAACCCTAGTCGTCGGCATCAAACTACAACCCTAATATCTCCCAAATCTATGGCTTCCAAGGTCGTCGGCGACCTGTATCCACCTCTCATGGCTTCTACATGTTCGATTCTATGGTCTCATGACCATATCATGAAGGGTTTTGTCCAATATTTGCTCGATGGCTATTCTTCGATCGTCTGTGACCTTTCTTTGGCCAGCATGGCTATTCGAGTAAGACTTTTGACTCTCATGCTTAGATCGATGGTTTTCAAAGTCTTTCTCATCATTTGGGGTTCTTCTGAAACCCTAACCTCTAAGGTCCTTCCGATTTCTTTTGGATCTATTTTAGATCTTTGTTTTCTCTGAACTTCTAAGCATTTTCTCAAATTCTCTTTAAAACTCTGCTTTCAAAACTCTTTCTCTTTTCCGATTAGGGTTTTCTTGTTAAGTTATTTCAAAACTTTTCTCTGATTTTGACATATGTTGCTATGTTTGCTCGTGTTATCCTTCTGCCTGGGTTTGCATGTTAAAGCCCTAATTTCTTTTGACTCTTTATTAGGTGAATGTTTGTTTGCTTGAGTTTTATCCGATTTGTTTGTTTATACATCTTTAAAATTCTTCTATTGCTAAAAACCCAATGGCTTTGAGTCTGAGACTATTAGCTTAAGTGCATGACTCGATTTGAAGTTCTTTATTTCGAAACTTCTTGTTCCTTTGTGTGATTCTTCTGATTCTGGGTTTCCATCATCTCTAAACTTGATTATGTTCGAAACCCTAATTTTTCAAAAAGGGTTTTCCTCACCTGCTACTGTGAGATCTTCGCATGCTTTTGATATTCTATGTTTCTTCACTACTTATTCAACTGACTATCATGCTTCAAGTGTTGCTATCTATTGAAATTTCTTTTTGTGATATTATTGTATGATGTTTCCTTTTGCCTATAGGCTTGGCTTCACATGTATAATGTTTATGCACCCTATTTATATGCTGAGTCTCCTTCTTTGACTGATTTTCAAACTTGTGACTAATTTCAAATTTTTCCTTTGTGAAATTCTGATTGCACCTGCCCGTTAAAGTTAACTAATTTCTTTTCCTATTTTTCCGTACTGAATCCTTTCTAAAATTACAGAAGCTTTGTACCTAGACTCGATTGCTAGCTAAAATGTTTTACTATTTCTTTTATGGCAATTGTCATCGTGCTGACAAATTGATTTCTTTCCTTGTTTTAAACCTGTCAATGCTTGTTAAGCAAGTGCTCCCTTAATTGGGAATCACTTGTATAATTGATTCCAAATCATGATTGTTTCCATGTTTGTTGCTTATTACCTCTCTCTTGCTCGTTTTCAAAATCCCTAAATCCCTACCCCATTATTGTTAATACTTGTGGTTGGTTTGGGGCATGACAGCATTGGAAATTGCTGTGCATGACCCGAACTTGATCCTCCTAGGATCATGACCTCCATGTTTCTCTTATATGTTGGTTGTTCTGGTTGATTTACAGGCATGCCAGCACTCCCTATTGTTGTGCATGCCCAAAGTTAACCCAAGCTTGCTCCTTGCAATGGATTCCCAATCCCCTGCCCCTTTGTGTGAAGTTATTGATTTCCTGAAATGTTAATGGTTGTCTCTCATCATCCTTTCCCTCTCATTTATTCTCTTAGCTCTTAAAACTCTATTTCTGTACTTTTACTCTCTTTTTAGACTTAAGTTCTCCCCCCCCCCCCATGTGAGCCTTGCCTTGGGACCCATGATCTCCCTCTGAACTTGGACACATGAGGACTGGCATTTCCACGCTACACTCATTCTCTACTCTGGTTATGTAACTTAGGTGTGAGCACTGCCCGGGGTCCTATTGAGATCCTTAGGGAACTATGACACACTTAAGTCTGAGAAAGGCTTTGGATCAATGGCATTTTGAGGTGTTTTATTCCAAAACTCAGAGAGGAAGTCAAGAATCAGGCTTCCTCTGGTTGTAAGTTTTTTTTGTACTTTTGTGATGTAATTTAGTATTCCTAGTTTGCAATAATTTACAATGAACATTTGGGGTTGGCTAGTAAAAAGGGTTGGTTGATCATGTAGCCTATAAGACTATTTTAAATGCTTTGTGTTCAATTTTGCATTTTAGACACTATGACTATAGGGTTTATCTCAACTTCTTCATGGTCAATGTCACACCTAGATAACCTGCCTATAGGACATATTTAAATTCTGCATGCCACTTAGATATCATGTTTTAGGTTCTAAACGGCTGAAAATAAGTGTCATGTTCGTAATGCTAAAATCAGTAACATATAGAAATCATGCCTATAGGGATTCTTAAATAAATCTAATTCGCTTCATTCACATTCACTATTAGATATCATGTTCATAGGGTTTAAATCAGCAATAATAGATACCATCACCTGCAGAACCTGAAACTAGTCCATTTTAAAATCAGTCTATTCTGAATCAGTTTAAAACAATTTAATTCCCTCATTTTAAAGAGGTTTAGCAAGCATGCCTATAGAATTTCAAACAATTCATTTTGAGTTATCATGGTTTCACCATCTTCTGAATTAAGTAGATATCACGCCTATAGGACCCCGTCTAAACACTTAGGCAAGTCTTAGAGTAATAACTGTAAAATTGAATCCACTTTTGTTAATCGCTACAACCAGTAGGCAGGCATGATTCGAACTTCTTATATGAATTACGTAATAAACGAATCTTCTTCAATAATCAAACTCCCCTCATCCTTAGTATTTTTTATCAGACCTAAAAAGTATGTATAAGTCATGCTAGTTATGTGCTTTTGTTCAAGGAGGTGTATATGAGCCTTTATCTGTTTACGTGTTTTCCCCAACATGCAGTATGCGTTTTTGTATGTTACTTTAGATTTTTATCCTTTGAAACCAATCAGCCTAATATCCCTTCCCTTTAGGAATAGTAGTCCTAAGTGCCTCCGGGACTGATAGGAATGGAACGGGTAATAGCATGCAATAGTAATCGAGACCAATCCGTGCTTTAGTACCTTAAAAGGGGTGAAAAGGGGTAGATATGGATATGATGACCGGTGCGCTACTACCACGTGTAGCCCCTCTTTTGAGGAGTGATTACCGGGTATTGCATTGAAGTGATCCATATTTTAACTAAACCCGGGACCCCCTTTTCCCTTATTTCCCTTCTCTTTTAAAAGCATTGCAACTCCTTGACAGCTTTAATTTCTCTTTCATACTTTGTTCCCTTTCAAAACATGTGTTTATTGAAATCCCCTCTTATTTGAGCCTTATTTGCTTATATGTTAATTGCACCTAAATTCACAAAGAACTATCTGGCCGGGAACCACACTAGTGGATCTTGAGGGGTGCTTAACATCTTCCCCTTAGGATAATTTTAAGACCTTACCCTATATCTGGTTAACAAACGAACTTAGAAATTAACCTTGAAGGTGTCCTAATGCACCATAAATCATTAGGTAGCGACTCTTCAAAAAAATGCAAAACCCAATTCCCAAAAGGAATGGGTTGTCCTACACCAAATGTCACAAAATCGATTTCGCGAGAAAAAGGGGCACGACAACATGATGACTCTGCTGGGGATATGTAGGCTTTTACCATTTCAGACTGTTTTTGTGAATTTATATCTCTTTATGTGCAATTACTTGTTTAATTCCTTTAAGCATTCAATTTCCTTTTTTAATTGCAAAACTGACTTGTCATTTTTGTTTCTTTCCTTTATTGTTGCTTTAAATTATGAAACTATTGTATTTAAAACATGCAAATACGTGACAACATGTTTTTTTTATTGCATAATCATGCTCAACATCATATTCCACTCATGCCAAACAAATACCATAGCAACGCTTATAATGAGTGGTTGCGCTCTTCCTATACTATCACCCCCTAAATTTGGAAAGACGTATTTGCGGTAAAATCAGTCGATCAACAGTGTAGTCGACGGTTCTGTGCCTTTCCCACTTGAGTTGTTCGCTCAAGGGTACCAGTCTAAAATCCCATAGAAACCCTACTCTGTTCAAATTATGCATGCATCATGGTCAAACCTAGCCGGATAAGTTATGTTGTCCACATAATGATCCTTAAGATAGCCTTGTCCAAAGTCCACTGGGTTTCCCTAAACCCAAACGGATGTCATCGCGTTCTGTGAATTTATTTGGAGAACTAAATGCTTCATACTAATTGTTGATATTAAATAGTCGAGTCTGGTGGGGGTAAGGGCCTAACATTATTTGCCTTGCAGAAATATGAGGCACGAAGTCCCCAGATTCGGCATGGTAACCAACATCCACCCAAGATTGCTAACCTGATGGAAAGATTTACACACTCTAGCGACCAAAATCATTTCTTAAAAGGGTTGAAGATAGTCAAGAGGCTAAAGGGACCGAAGGTGGACATCTAGCCAGAGCATATATGTTGTTGGAACTCTGTGACTTGGGAAAGCTGTTTGATGGAGCCAGGGATGCTGAATCTAGGGAAGGTCCTTCTGGGACCAAGTAGATAGGAGTCTTTATTTTCACTCTATGTAATAAGGCCGACGGCCATTAGTGATTTTCATTTCCTGTTTATTTAAGTGTCAGTTTGGGATTCGTCTATTTTATCAATAAAATGAGGCATTTAGCATCCTAAGTTCTCCAAATTAACTTGTTACTAGGCCTACCTCGGGCACAACGAGGCTCCCAAATTAGGACACGCTTTATGTACTATGTGTTTAAATATTGCCATACTTTTTATATATCCTCACTAACTTGGTTACCTTTTTGTTTTGTTTTTGTTTTGTTATTCCCCTCCCCAAAGGTTATTTCGAGCAATCTGGTAACATCATCCTATTCCACAAGATCCAAGGACCCTCCACCCACTCCTCCTCTTAGTCCTGTCAAAAATAAGAACAAAGGGAAAATGGAAGATTTGAACAACGCCAGAAAGGAGAACTCGACTGAACGGGTAGAGGTCACTCATGGTCATGGTACCCAGGTTTCCAAGGAAAATGCATCCCAACTCGAACAAAAGCTGCTGAAATTCCAAGAAGAGCTTGATCAGGTTCGGAACCTGGCTAGTCTATCCTTCTTCCTCAGCACCCAGACCCCATCTTCCCCAACGACCAAAATCCCATACCTCCACAAAAGCAACCAAATCGTCCCACTATTGCAACAAAGAATCAATGCATCACTTGCTGCACTCCAAACAACAATCCGTTACTCATCCCCGAACCACAAGACTCCGCAAATGACCACTTCCACACCTACAACAACCCCATTTATGTGGAGAACATACCACTCTCCACCTAACCTATATCTTGCACCCCTGAGTCTGAAGAGAAGGATTCACTCATCAGAAATTTGGCTGAAGAGCTTAAGAAGTTGACTAGCTGAATCCAAGGCATCGAGGAAAGTAAAGGTATTGAAGGGTTGCACTATGAAGATCTCTGCATACAACCAGATGTTGAACTTCCAGAGGGGTAGAAACCCCCCAAGTTCGAGATGTTTGATGGTACAGGCGATCTGAGGGTTCATCTAAGAACATACTGTGACAAGCTAGTCGGAGTAGGAAAGGACAAAAGGATCCGTATGAAACTATTCATGAGGAGTCTGAAGGGAGATATACTATCCTGGTACATCAGCTAGGATCCTAAGAAATGGTCAAATTGGGTAGGTATGGCCTCTGATTTCATGGACAGGTTCAGATTTAACACAAAAAATGCGCCAGATGTATTCTACATTCAGAAACTGAAGAAGAAGCCTACAGAAATGTTTCACGAGTATGCTACTCGCTGGAGGTCTGAAGTTGCTAAGGTCAGACCTGCCTTAGAGGAGGAATAGATAAACAAATTCTTTGTTCAGGCCCAGGACCCGCGGTATTATGAATGGCTAATATTGATTGAAAATCACAAGTTTTCCGACATTATCAAGCTAGGAGAGCGAATTGAAGAAGGTATAAAAAATAGCATGGTTACAAACTTCGAGGCCTTGCAAGCCACAAATAAGGCCTTGCAGTCCGGTGGTGTTTCTAAGAAGAGAGACGTGGGGCCGTAATGGTCGCACAAAGGACCAAGTCTCCCCTCAAGTAGCAAACCTACCCTATGCCTCCACTTACATATCAGTCAGCTACAAACGACCAAGCACCATCCTACCAACCCTCTGCACAGACTTATCAGTCACCTTCACCTCTCATATATCAACCTACCTCGCCTAGATGTTCCCAACCCGGACATGTATACCAAGCCTACAATGCCCAACCATCTCATTACCAATCACCCCCCCCC
>MU737347.1:82480-104811 GCA_026770625.1 Nicotiana glauca | reverse complement strand
CCCCCCCCCCCTCCCCCACACACAAAAACTTTCCTAGGCCCTAACCTAACTTTGATCAGAGGCCCCCAAAATAATACACAGCCATCGCCAAATCCATTGATCAGCTATATGAGAGACTCAAAAGTGTTGGTTATGTTACCCTCATCCCTGCTTCAACCTCTGAGAACCCTTCTAAATGGGTTAACCCAAACAAATCTTGTGCATACCATTCGGCATGAAGGAATACACAATCGACGAATGCCATTATTTAAAGGACAAGATATAGTCCTTAATTGATAACAAGGTCATTGTAGCAAAGGAAGCCACTCTGAAAGCTCGCAACAACCCCTTACCAGATCACAAGGGCAGGGGTGTTCACATGATTGAAATAGAGGATGATTGGGATCCCGAGGGATCCATTGGATTGATCGCAGAAGGCGATGATCCAAAGAATCCAGCAGTTACTCTTAACCCCATCATGGTCCAAATTCAACCATCCAAGGTTACGGAGGTAGACGTGTCCATCCCGCTTGAGTTTGAAGCAGCACAATCAGCCAATGCACCGACACCGTTTGAGGTTACAATTTTACTATCCAAGTAGCATGTCTTATTTGAAGTAAGGGTAGCCCTACCAATTCTAGTGGCAATGACCACCATGCCATCATTCCATACAAAAGCTATCCCTTGGGATTATACGGCTGAGGCTAGGAGGAAGGGCAAAGTCAGGTTCGAATAAACTATTGCAGCATAGGGTATGACAAGGACTGGAAGAGTCTATACCCTGGAACACTTAGCCGAGTTAAGTAAGCAAGCTTCCAACTGGCCACTCATCATTGAAACAGGCCCAGCTGCGCTTTGACTTGGGTAGTTCAGAAGCTAAGGCATTGCTTCTGTGCCTATACCACGTATCTCATAGCAAGGATGGATCCTTTAAAGTATATCTTCCAGAAACCCATGCCCACTGGCAAGCTCTCCAAGTGGCAAATCCTGTTAAACGAATTCGATATTGTATACGTAACTCAGAAGACAATCAAAGGACAAGCGTTGGCAGACAACCTCTCTGAAAACCCCGTGGATGGAGAATATGAGCCTTTGAAAACATATTTTCCCAATGAAGAAGTATCATTCATAGGAGAAGACATTGTAGAGCCCTATGATGGTTGGAGAATGTTTTCCGATGGAGCAGAAAATTTTAAAGAAGTTGGCATAGGATCAGTCTTGGGGTCAAAAACCGATCAGCATTATCTGGTGTCTGCCAAACTCAGGTTCCCCTGCACCAACAATATGGCCGAATACGAAGCCTGCATCTTAGGGCTCAAGATGGCCATTGACATAAACATGCAAGAGCTATTAGTGATCGGAGATTTAGAATTACTCATACATCATGTTCAAGAAGAATGGGCAACCAAGAACTCCAAGATACTTCCGTATCTGCATTATGTACAGGAATTAAGAAAAAGGTTCACAAAGACAGAGTTCCAACATATCCCTAGAGTCCAGAATGAGTTCGCCGATGCATTGGCTACACTATTATTTATGATACAACATCCGGATAAGAATTTCATTGATCTCATTCCAGTGAAAATCCTTAATCAGCTAGCTTACTGTGCCCATGTTGAAGAGGAAGTAGATAGAGAGACTTATTTTCATGATATCAAGGAATATTTGGCAAAAGGAGAGTACCTAGAGCTTTCCAATCATACCCAGAAGCGCACACTTCGGAGGTTGTCTAACAATTTCTTTCACAGTGGAGGAATACTATATAGGAGGACTCCGGATTTGGGATTATTAAGGTATGTCGACGCAAAAGAAGCATTCAAGCTACTAGAAGAAATTCATATAGGGACCCGTGGTCCCCATATGAACGATTTTGTCTTAGCAAAGAAGATACTTCGGGTTGGTTACTTTTGGATGACTATGGAAACTGACTGAATCCAATATGTCTGGAAATGCCACCGCTGTCAAATACATGCAAACATGATAAAGGTGCCTCAAAATGAGCTTGATGCAACAAGCTCGCCGTGGCCGTTCGCCGCATGGAGAATGGACGTTATTGGACCAATTGAGCCTGCCGCTTCCAACAGACATAGGTTTGTTCTAGTGGCAATTGACTATTTCAGCAAAACATCTTATAGAGCAGTGACTAAGAAGGTCGTGGCAGACTTCATCCGTGACCGCATTGTTTGCCGATTCGGGATTCTAGAGTCAATCATTACTGATAATGGCTCCAACCTCAACAGCGACTTGATGAAAGCCATGTGTGAAACTTTCAAGATCAGGCACAAGAATTCTACAGCCTACAGGCCTCAAATGAACGGAGCCTTAGAAGCCGCCAAAAAGAATATCAAGAAGATATTGAGGAAAATGATAGAGAAGCACAAACAGTTGCACGGAAAGTTATCATTTGCTCTATTAGGATATCGCACCACAGTCCGCACATCAACTGGGGCGACCCCATATATGTTGGTCTATGGTACAGAAGTCGTCATTCCTGCTGATATAGAAATTCCTTCCCTAAGAACCATACAGGAAGCTGAGCTCGACGATGCAGAGTGGGTGAAAAGACGTTAGCAACTAGCTCTTATAGATGGAAATAGAATGAATCAGTTTGCCATGGTCAAATTTATCAGAATAGAATGTCCCGAGCCTTTAACAAAAGAGTCAAGCCGAGACAGTTCACACCAGGGCAACTGGTATTAAAGAAAAAAATTTCGCATCAAGATGGAGCCAAAAGGAAGTTCTCTCCCAACTGGCAGGGTCCATACATGGTTCACCAGCTCTTGACATGAGGGGCCTCATACTTGCAGAAATGGACGGAGAAGTCCGGCCAAAGCCGATTAATTCAGATGCAGTCAAGCGTTACTATGTGTAATCTCCATATTTTCCCTATATGATGTAATTTGAACTACGTCTGACCTGATTCCCGTTTAAGAGGGGATACGTAGGCAGCCTTATGGGTTCGGTCACAATTAAATAAAATTTTCATTTCCCCCAAATTGGAAACTGGGGTAGAATTTTGAGGAGGATCCTCAAAATTCCAAAGTAATTTCAGCCGATCGTCGCACTAGCAGCAGTCAGAAGCATCAACCCATCAAACTGGAGTACAATTTTGAGGAGGACCTTCAAAATTCAATAGCAGGAGAGGTTGCAATGACTCGAACCGCATCACAGTCGTCGGTTCATCCAAAAACTATTTTTTATACGTCTATGTCATGATTTTACAAAATCATGCATGTTTATTTATTGAAATTGCTTCGTTTAGCAACGCTACCCCAATGATACGTACAGTGTCACCAGATAAAAGCCAAGGAGGTCGAGCAGAGCCAGCGGGGATATGAACTAACCTCCCCCCTTTACAAAACTCGCAACTGTTCTTTGGATGCAGGCACTTGGACTGCGAAATCATCGAACATACTATACACTACACAAACATTGTCCAGGAATACAACTCTCAGAACCGTTGCTTTTACCCACATTTGCTATCCACACAAACATGTGACATATCGTATGTTAGTGCTCCCCAACAGTAATCATATCACAATCCACCATCAGCTAAGAAAAATCTGTTACCATGTGCTATTTTATTTCTTGCATAAGGCTACCATTCTGCCTTCCGAGACTAAACGTTGTCTCTATCTGCATTTTCTACATTGCATAAGGCTACCATTCTGCCTTCCAACTTGCATAAGTCTACCATTCTGCCTTCTGAGACTAAATGTTGTCTCCATCTGCATCTTCTGCATTGCATAAGGCTATCATTCTACCTTCCGAAACTAAACACTGTCTCCATCTGTATATTCTGCATTGCATAAGGCTACCATTTTGCCTTCCAACTTGCATAAGGCTACCATTATGCCTTCTGAGACTGAACGTTGTCTCCATCTGCATTTTCTGCATTGCTTAAGGCTACCATTCTGCCTTCCGAGAGTAAATGTTGTCTCTATCTACATCTTCTGCACTGCATAAGGCTACCATTCTGCCTTCCGAGGTTAAGCTCTACCTCCCTCTGCATTTGTATGGATGAAAGATCGCCACTTTATCTACATTTGCATGGCTGAAAGATCGCCACTTTATCTACATTTTCATGGCTGAAAGATCGCCACCTTATCTATATTTGCATGGTTAAAAGATCGCCACTTTATCTATGTTTGCATGGCTGAAAAGATCGCCACCTTATCCATATTTGCATGGTTGAAAGATCGCCACCTACTGCATTGCATGGGCTGAAAGATTGCCAAATACTGCATATCATGGGCTGAAAGATCACCAAATCATCCGAAGGCATCATTGTTTGAAGGCATTATCTTCATAGCCCGATAACACCATGTCATGGTCTAAGGATCCCTTTTAATCTTTCGCATATCATTATTCAAAGGCATCATGGTTCAAAGGCATCATCCTCATAGCCCGAGAGAATCATTTTACGGCCTGCGAATCCTTTATTATACTCTTCATGGCCCAGGACATCATGGTCTAAGGACGTCATCTAACCGTCCAGAGACAACATTCATGGTCCGATGGGAATTTGTATCATATTTAAATTTACGTACAATATATGCTTGTATTGCTTATTTGCAGGTAAACCGGCGAGCAACAGCCATCTCGGCTGGAGTGATCCCGCTCCAGTTCTCGCAGCCTTATTAGACCTTAACCATTCATCTCGACCTGAATATTGCATCCGTTCTTGGGAAGTCTCCATCGGCATACTCCGCCGACGAATCTGGAACTATATACGACCTGATTCCTGTAAGACCAAGGATTTGTAGGTAGCTCAAAAGCCAGGGCACGGCCTAAACTTCTTCAAACCATCTCGTTCGGTCAAAATTGGCCATCATATCTTTATCCGACAACTCTTTCATCCTTCCCGGGTAAAGAGGGACAGCTGTTGATACCCAATTTTTCCCTATATATTTTTAATATGAAAAATACTTTCAAAATAGCATAGGCATGCATATATAAGTATGTCCAAATGTTTTATTATTTTTTCTTAATTTTTAAACATTTTTAAATTAATTTATTGCCCTATTTTATCCCTAAAAATCTAATAATAATTTCCAAAATTATTATTTTTGATGATTCATTTTTTGGATTCTCATATTTATGCTAAAAAATAGCTAAGATAATTCTTGCATATTTTTACATATTTATGTAGTATTTTTTAAGCTAAATTGCATATAATTGCAATATTAGACTCTTTTAAGATCTAATTGCGTTTATATTCATAAAAATTAAGCCCGGTATTTTTAAATTTATAATTATAAATTATAAATCTTTCTAATGCTTTTAATTTGTTTTTAAAAATTAATTTGCTATTTTTTATAAAATAAATAAGGGAAAATGGGTATTTAAAATCTAGCCCCAATTGCATTTCAATTACAACCTGAATTGGAACCCCAATTTAAACCCAATTACCCCAACCCAATTATAATCTAAACCAACCCAAACCCTATTCTTTAAACTGCCCCACCTACCCGTTCAATATAGGTCATTGATCAAAATGATCAACGGCCACGAGACCTCATTTTCTAATTAAACCCAAAGACCCCCAAACCCTTTTCATTCTCCAAACTCTGCCGCCCCTGAATCCCCCTTCTCTCTCAATCATCTCTCAAATCCTCTCAAACCCCTGCTGCCGCCATCAAACTACAACCCTAATATCTGCCAAATCTATGGCTTCCAAGGTTGTCAGAGACCTGTATCCACCTCTCATGGCTTCTACATGTTCGATTATGTGGTCTCATGACCATATCATGAAGGGTTTTGTCCAATATTTGCTCGATGGCTATTCTCCGGTCGTCTATGACCTCTCTCTGGCCAGCCATGGCTATTCTAGTCAGACTTTTGACTCTCATGCTTAGATCGATGGTTTTCAAAGCCTTTCTCATCATTTGGGGTTCTTCAAAAACCCTAACCTTTAAGGTCCTTCCGATTTCTTTTAGATCTGTTTTAGATCTATGTTTACTCTAAACTTCTAAGCGTTTTCTCAAATTCTCTTTAAAACTCTTTCTGTTTTCTTATTAGAGTTTTTTTGTTAAGTTATTTAAAAACTTTTCTTTGATTTTCACATATTTGCTATGTTTGCTCGTGTTATACTTCTATCTGAATTTTCATGTTAAAGCCCTAATTTCTTTTGACTATTTATTAGGGGAATATTTGTTTACTTGAGTTTTATCTGATTTGTTTGTTATGGCTCTTGATAGGAACATGTGGAGGTCGAGCATTAGGGTGGTAGGCTAGGGGGTAGCCGAGAGTTCTTCCCTCTTTATATTGGGTAGTCTAATAGAGTTTCATTTAGGTTTGTTAGCGGTCTTTGTTTTATTCATATTGTTGTTTTGCATAGTTTTATGTTATTGTCCTTTCACTTATTTGTTGTGGTTATTTTCTTTCTGGTACCTTTTGTTGATACATGTCTTTTCTCGTATTTCTTTTTAATAGTATTGCCTCTCCTATTGAGTTGAGAGTCTCCTGGAAACAGTTTCTCTACCCTTTTTGGGGTAGAGGTAAGGTCTGCGTACACTCTATTCTCCCCAGATCCCACTAGTGGGATTTTACTGGGTATGTTTGTAAGGCCCCGTAAAAATTTGTGCTCAAAACCTAGTAGCTCGTAGTGTCAAGTTCCGAATATGTGTTAAGAATGTGTAGAATTCTTCGCAGCGAGCTTGCAAGCTGAGGCTCATAATTCCAGGTATTCCGTGCACCCAGGTTCTATGAAAATGTATCATGATCTCAATGAGATTTATTGGTGGAACGACATGAAGAGGGGTGTGGCGGACTTTGTATCTAAATGTTTGAATTGTCAGCAGGTGAAGGCTGAGCATCAGTGGCCCGGTGCGTTAACTCAGCTTATGGAAATACCAATGTGGAAATGGGAAATGATTAACATGGATTTCGTGGTAGGGTTACCTCGCACTCAGCGCAAATTCGACTCAATTTGGGTAATTGTGGATCGACTCACCAAATCAGCTCACTTCTTGCCAGTCAAGTCCACCGATACTGCAGAACAATATGTTAAGTTGTATATCAAGGAGATAGTAAGGCTTCATGGCACTCCACTTTCTATTATCTCGGATCGAGGGGCCCAGTTCATGGCTAATTTTTGGAAGAAATTTCAGCAAGGTTTGGGTACTCAGGTGAATCTTGGCACAACTTTCCATCCGTAGACTGACGGTCAGGCCAAGCGGACTATTCAGACGCTTGAAGATATGTTGCGGGCTTGTGTCTTGGATTTTAAAGGTAATTGGGATGATCACTTGCCACTTATAAAATTTGCTTACAATAACAGCTTTCATGCTAACATTCAGATGCCCCATTTGAGGCATTGTATGGAAGAAGGTGTAGGTATCCTATTGGGTAGTTTGAAGTGGGTGAGGTAGAATTGATAGGACCGGATCTTGTGCACCAAGATATGGAGAAAGTTAAAGTCATTCAGGAAAGGATGAAAACTGCTCAGAGTCGCCAGAAATCCTATGCGGACGTTCGTCGAAGAGAATTCAAATTTCAAGTTGATGATTGGGTGTTCTTGAGGGTATCTCCTATGAAAGGAGTCATGCGATTCGGGAAGACAGGTAAGTTGAGTCCTAGGTATGTCGGACTGTATCGGATCACTCAACAGATAGGGCAGGTGGCTTATAGGCTGAAATTGCCTCCTGAAATTTCACTAGTGCACCCGGTGTTCCATGTGTCCATGTTGAAGAAAGTGGTTGGAGATCCATCCACCATCACGCCAGTCGAGACTATCGAGGTTAATGAAGAGTTGTCGTATGAAGAAGTTCCAATTGCCATTCTTGATAGGCAAGTCTGTAAGTTGAGAAATAAGGAAGTTGCCTCAGTTAAAGTGTTATGGCGAAGTCAACGAGTTGAGGAACCCACATGGGAAGCGGAGAAAGAAATGAAGGAAAAATATCCCTATCTGTTTGAACAAGTCTAGTAGTAATCGTGCAAACTCTTATCCCTAAAACAAATTGTTATTGTGTCCAAATTGGTGCAAAGACACCCCATCTTTCTGGCCTAAATGCTTTACTATTGTAATTTTTCAAGTTGTACCAAAATTGTATATGTTGTGGTTATTTGAGCCATATGCAAACCCTTCTTGGTAAATGAAAGTTTTGTAAGAACTCTTGTGATAAGTAATTGGCTTATGATAGTATAGATTGGTAATGATTAATTTACATGTGTATAGGGAATCGAAGTGGTTAAACTATATGGGACTTATTGTAGTAATCTAACTATGTGCAAAAGTGCATCAAGTGATTGAATATGTGCAAGTATAGGGGTGATGAACTGTATACCAGTTATAAGGATAACATGAATTGTGTAATGGTGCATGGAAATGTGTTTTGGGGGTTCTCTGACAGGTAGTTATGTCCAAATTACAAAGGAAACTTTGGCAAATGTTTTTTAAAAATATGGGAATTGGCAAAAATAGAGAGTCTGCATATCATGTTTTCAAAAACCAACTAATTTTCAAAGATCCTCATTCGAGGACGAATGATTTTAAGTGGGGGAGGATGTAAGGCCCCATAAAAATTTGTGCTCAAAACCTAGTAGCTCGTATTGTCACGTTCCGAATATGTGTTAAGAATGTGTAGAATTCTTTGCGACGAGCTTTCTCACCGCGGTTCGGACCTTTGGTGTTGACCTATGCTTTTAAAAATCAAAGAAATCAAGTTTTCCAGAAAAGTGCCATTCTGCGGTCCGGAATGCGGTCGCAGATCCAGTATGCGGACCGCATTTGTGCCGCATACTGGGGTAGTGGTTTGTTAAAAATTAAGGTTAAGATGTGGTCCATTATGCGACCGCATAACTGATATGTGGATCGCATTTTGCACTGCATAGTGGTCAATGGTTCGGTCAAGTTGAGGTAAAAATACGGTCCATTATGCGACCACAAATAATGTATGCGAACTGCATTTACGCTGCATACCGAAATAGTGGGAAAAGGTTTTTGGAACACATTTGGTGGTCCATTATGCGGACCGCATTTCGTATCTGCAATCGCAGAGTGTGACCGCAGACCCGACTCGGACTCCAAATTTTCTAAATTTTAAACCCGACCCCCTTTTCAATAAAACACCCTAACCCCTCTTTTTAATCACTTTACTGAGCAAAATAAGAGAGAGGGAGGAGGATTCTTGAGAGAAGAAGTCATCTTCTTCAAAACTAATCTCTTAAAAACGATCCGGGTCGGAAAATT
This sequence comes from Nicotiana glauca, assembly GCA_026770625.1. Lineage (NCBI taxonomy): Eukaryota > Viridiplantae > Streptophyta > Magnoliopsida > Solanales > Solanaceae > Nicotiana > Nicotiana glauca. Next base: position 95,639 of record MU737347.1, on the reverse strand, counting down.
TTCAAGTGAGTGTCTTAATCCCCATCCTTGCAGGTAAGAATCCAAAACCTTTTCATTAACTTTCAAGTTTGATTAAGGGGGTAGAATCTCATGCATTGATTCTTGATAATAGGGGTAGAAACACTCATGCATGTCTATTAAAACCTAAAATCTAGTAAGAGTAATTGGAGGGGAGTAAAGAATTGTGTAAAGGAGGGTTGATAACCTAAATGTGTTCGGGTAGTGATTGTGAACTTTGATTCTAAGAAATATGTATTAATTTGTGCACTAGATTGACGTTGCCAGGATTTTTGGTGAAGTTGGAAGTAGAAATTAAAAGGGAATTCGGCTCCAGGTATGTATGGTTAACTTTGACCTTTGTAAAATCGCCTTGTTTGGTGTTTGAGTGCTTGGTAAGTGATTCCTACTCGAATTGTCTGTGCAATTCTTGTGATCGGTATGGTTGAGTGTTTGTGGTTATGTGTTTCGATATAATGGTGTAAGTAATTGGCAATAAACCAAGTGTGTGATTGTAAATGGGCTATGTGGTAAGCATTGTGAAACAAATGATGGAAGGAAATAACAATTGATGCAATCGGAACAGCTGAGGTAGTAACATATATGGTTGGTCGTGGAAAATTCCTATTGTAACATAATATGCATATGAGTTGTGGAATACGATGGAAATGGTATAGATGGCTATGGAAGTTCTTGTAAATTGTTGTTGTTGCCCTTTGGAATTGTTGTTGTTGTTCCTTGAGAATTGTTGTTGTTCTTTGTGAATTGTTGTTGTTGTTGGGTGTTAATGGAATGTGATTGTCCGGTGGGATCGGGTTGCGCACCGCAATACACAATGATAAATCATGGGTTGGGGTGATAAGGGTGGCCGAGGTAATAAGGGTAGCCGAGGTAATAAGGGTGGACGAGGTAATAAGGGTGGAAAGTGATTGAAATCACTATTGAAATGAAAATATGAGAAAGTTGTGAAATCCTTGATGTGAAAAATGTTGAAAGGGAAATGGAGAGATTGTAAACTTATTTGGCTTGATTGTTTTCTTTCATGTGTATTGATTGTTGATTCCATTATTACTTGCTACTTGTGTATGGTTTGAGTTTGCTTAGGGCAAAGTTTGTTTATACATACCAGTACAATTCAAATGTACTGACGTCCCTTTTGTAGGGGGCGCTACATTCGTGTTATGATTGTAGGTGGATCTATATCAGGTACCCCAGTTCACCGGCAGTAGCACTCTTTCATCTTCTATCAGCCATATTGGTGAGCCTCTTTCCTCTCGGGGCCATGCGTGGCTCATGCCGCTTCTACCCCGGAGTCTTATTTTGGTTTTGTGTAAGGTATAGCCGGAGCCTTGTTATCGGCAAGTACTGTATTATCATGTTGTATCTTTAGAGGATCCGTAAACAGTAAATGTGGGTTGTGAACTTATGTAATTATATATCGGGCGATGTAGTTGTAAACTTCGTTAAGTAGCCAAGTATGTTGTGTATGTTTTGAAAAAGGTGATTTCAATTATAAAATGGTTAGTTCCTTGATTAATGAGTAATGAAAATGTGGAGTAATACGTGGGATATGAAAGGCACCCAGGTCTGCTTGACTGGGGCTACCCGGTCGGGCGCCAGTCATGTCCCTCGGTTTGGGGCGTGACAATGTTGTTATTGTATCCATCTTTAAAATTCTTCTATTGCTGAAAACCCTATGGCTTTGAGTCTGAGACTGTCAGTTTAAGTTCATTACTTGATTTGAAGTTCTTTATTTCGAAACCTCTTGTTCCTTCGTGTAATTCTTCTGATTCTGGGTTTCTATCATCTCTAAACTTGATTATGTTCGAAACCCTAATTTTTCAAAAGGGGTTTCCCTCACCTGCTACTGTGAGATCTTTGCATTCTTTTGATATTCTATGTTTCTTCATTATTGATTCAACTGACTATAATGCTTCGAGTGTTGCTATCTATTGAATTTTCTTTTTGTGCTACTATTGTGTACTATTTCCTTTTGCCAACAGGCTTGGCCTCACATGTGTAATGTTTATGCACCCTATTTATATGCTGAGTCTCCTTCTTTGACTGATTTTCAAACTTGTGACTAATTTTAAACTATTCCTTTGTGAAATTCTGATTTCACTTGCCCGTTAAAGTTAATTGATTTCTTTTCCTGTTTTGCCTTACTGAATCCTTTCCAAAATTAGAGTATCTCTATACCTAGACTCAATTTCTAGCTAAAATGTTTTACTACTTCTTTTATGGCAACTGTCAGCCTGCTGACTAATTTATTTCTTTCCTTGTTTTAAACTTGTTAATGGCCGTTAAGTAAGTGCTCCCTTAATTAAAGGGAATCACTTGTATAATTGATTCTGAATCATGATTGTTTCCATGTTTGTGGCTTATTACCTCTCTCTTATTCGTTTTCAAAAACTATAAATACAATGTACTTCTTTTCTTTCAAGACACGAATAGAAGGCATAACACTTGAGTTCAAACACACACTACACTAAACCTCTCTCTCTCTCTCTTCTCTGCTAATACTATATAGTTGTCTTGCCTAGCCGGCTGAAAGCCAAGGCTAGGCTGCAGGGAAACTTGCTTATTTTTTGCATTTACAATAATACTCGTATGTTCTAATTAAGTTTTCTGCACCAACAACAACATGCTTATTTATTGTTTCTTGCATTCTTGTCTACCTACTGTTTGTATTTAACCCAGTGCCATTATTTAGCATGCTGTAATTTTCTTTCTCATGTTCTGGAACAATGTATTATGACCGGTGAATCCTAAATCCCTACCCCAATATGTTTATGTAACGACCCAACATGTCGTTTTGAGCTTTTGCACTTTGATCGCCAGTTCTCGGGCATGACTTGCCCCGTGTTATGCATTATGACCGATGTAGACCATTGGTTTTGGCTTTCAGGAAAATCAAAATGAATTTGAAAAAATAGTCTCAGTTGAATGCTTTGAATTTTTTAGGATTGATCAAGAGTTGACTTATTTGTATATGAGCTCGGATTGGAATTTTTATGATTTAGCTAGATCCGTTAGGTGATTTATGACTTAGGAGCGCGATCGGAATGCATTTTGGAAGTCCGTGGAAGGGTTTGACTCGAATTGGCAAAGTTAGTATTTTGGCGGATTCTGGTTGATAGGTGAGATTTTGATCCGAGGGCCGGAATGGAATTTCGAGAGTTGTTGTAGCTTCATTTTGTCATTTGGGATGTATGTGCAAAATTTCAGGTCATTCGGACATCATTTGGTCTGGTTTTTGATCGAAAGTGTATTTCGAAAGTTTTTGAAAAACTTAGGCTTGAATCCGATGTAATTTGATGGTTTCGGTGTTGTTTGATGTGTTTTGATGATTGGAATGAGTTTGCGTGATGTTTTAGGTTGGGTTGGCAGTTTTGATTGATGTCCCAGGGGCCTCAGGGTGATTTCGGATGGCTATCGGGATGAGTTTTGGACTTGTGCAAATTGCAGACCTTCTGCTTCTGGTATTTCAGTTTCTACGGAAAAGGAACCGCCGAAGCGGTCTCGTAAGTGTGGAAGATAGATCGCAGGAGCGGTTTTCGTGTGGGCTTGGCAGGACCGCAGATGCGGAATGGAGACCGCATCTTCGAAGTCGCAGATGCGTCTTTTGGACCGCGGAAGCGGTATATGGGGCCTTGGTGATTTCCGCAGGAGCGGACATTTGACCGCAGAAGGGGAGCCGCATAAGTGGAAATGGGACTGCAGAAGCAGATCATGGACATAAGTGAATTTTCACAGAAGCGGATATTGACCTCAAAAGCGGAAGTCGCTGAAGCGACAATATGACCGCAGATGCGGTAATGATTGGGCAGAATATTTAATTGGTCTTCTTCGCAAACTTTTGAGGGTTTCTCATTTCTAACTTCGGACTTGGAGAATTGTGGGCGATTTTGAAGAGGGATTTCAAGGAGCATCGATAAGGTAAGGATTCTTGGACTTAAAACACAACCTATGGTATTATTACATGAATTAAGGCTGAAAATCTAAGAAAAATTATGGGAAAAATGGTGGTTTAGGGCTTGAAACTTAAGAGAGCAAAAATTGGGATTTGTAGGGTCATTTGGACTCTGATTTTGGTATTCTTCATATGTATAGACTCATGGCGAGATAAGGAACCCGTTGATGTAAGATTTTCTAAATTTCGAGAAGTGGGCCCGGGGCTCGGGTTTTGCTAATTTCGGGATTTTTAATACTTTTTTGATCGTTTTTGATTGGGTATTGTTCCTTGGGTATATTGTGATGTATTCGTTGTGGTTTTTATCAGATTCGACATGCGAGGAGGACGATTTAAGAGGCAAGGGCATAGCGAGCTAGAGATATCGCCGGTTCGAGGTGAGTAATGAGTTTAAATGATGCCCTGAGGGTTTGAAACCCCGGATTGCACAACATAGTCCTATATTAAGGTGAGACACGCGCTGGATGATGAGTGCGGAGTCTTTTACTGCTGGGGATTGTGACACGGTCCGTCCCGATTAATGATTTTTACCGCATATTTGACTGAAACTTATTTATTATCATCATGATTTAGGTTGATTGCCATATTTGGGCTTCGTGCCAACTATTTGAAACTTTCGGGGATTTTTATCACTATTTCCTCACTTTTTTGACTTATATTTGAACTCAGTCCTGTTGACAATTATTGTTTTACAAACTCAGCTGCTTTTATACAGATTTGAAACTCAAATGATATTTCTAAATGATATTTTGGGTTGAGAACTACTATTTTACAAATGCCCGAGGGGCTTGTGATGATTTTCGGACTGAGTGAGGCCGAGGGCCATATGTGAGGATCTGCTGAGTGATATAAGGTCGACGGCCTGAGATACTATTTATGCCACGCGGTGGCTTGAGTGATGTCAGGATATGCTGAGTGATGATGCCACGAGGTGGCTTGATATAGCGCTTGGGCCGTAAGTGGCCCCTCCGGAGTCTGCACACCCACAGTGAGCGCGGGTGCCCATTGTTCTGAGTGATTGATACTATGCCCGAGGGGCTGATATGAGTGATTGAGAGGTAGCTTGCGGGGCTGATACTGTTCTGAGAGTGAGCCCAAGGGGCTGATATTGTACTGGGTGATTGATACTATGCCCGAGGGGCTGATATGAGTGATTGTGAGTGAGCCCGAGGGGCTGATACTGTACTTGTTATTAGATACTGTGCCCGAGAGGCGGATTTCTACTTGTTATTTTGATACTGTGCCCGAGGGGCAGATTTCTACTTGTTATTTATTGCCAAATTACCTATTTTACTTGTTTTAAAAGAGATTTCATTCGATATTTCATTGATTTACTGTTTTAAGTGATTTTACTGCTTCTGTATGGAATGTTTTGTGCCTTTACGTGTTTTCTTGATTTCAACCATTATTTATATTTATTACTCACTAGATTGGAGTACTCATATTACTCCCTACACCGTGTGTGCAGATTTAAGCATAGCAGATTCCCAGTCCTGAGAGTTGATCCTTCCAGTCCAGGCGGTGTTTCAGAGACTACGAGGTAGCTGTTGGCGCCCGCAGCCTCGTGCCTACCTTATATTATGATTTCCATATTATTCGACTATTGTATCAGATCTTCATATTTAGTAGACTCGTACCAGGATTCTTTAGTTGCTCATGACTTGTGACACCCCGATTAGGGCTGTGTTGGGTTGTATTTTTGCTAATTAATATTATTAAGTCATATTTTAGTTGTTCATTCATGTTTAAATTATTTTTTAAAAGACGAGTTGGTTTAGTTGGTTGGCCTCGTCTTCACGAGAGGTGCCATCATAATTAGTGCGAGGTTTGGGTCGTGAAAAGTTGGTATCAGAGCCTAGGTTACTACGTCTCACGAGTCATGAGCAAGTTTAGTAGAGTCTCACGGATTGGTACGGAGACGTCTGTATTTATCCTCGAGAGGCTGCAGAACCTTTAGGAAAACTTCATATTCTTGGAATTATTATCATGCGTCCTTGACTCAACTTGAAATGTAACTCTTAAAATTCCTTCCATGCATTCGCATGCACGCGTGAGCGCTCACTATCAGATGTGCCTTGATGGCTTGTGATTCCCCGATCAAGGGGCGAGATGTGATCTCTGTGAGTTTGATGTTGGGCCAGTCATGTGGACTTGAGGCCGGATCTTTGCCTATGGCTTGAGCACTGAGGTGCTAATTGTGTGAGTAAGTGTTTTGAACTTATATGTTCGGTAGTGTCCCTATTAGTGGAAGTGACAGTTGAATAGCCATGTGATGGGTATGTTAGTACTGCGGGATATATCTATGTAACTTGGAAGTGACAAGAAAGGTTTGCGTGATGATAGATGAACTATTAAGTTTATGATTTCCATTGTGATTAGATGTGTAGCTCCGAGTTATGGGCGCATGAAGAATCTTTTCATGTCTCCTAGTTGGGGGTGAAGTAAATTTCATGTTACGGTATGAGTTCAGACTCAGGAAGACTAAGTGGCTTTGTAATGTGTATGACGGTGGAAGGTATACGGAAATGTTATGTTGAGGCGAAGCAAGTGGGTTATCTCCTGTGGAGTGTTCTGAAGTGGTGTGATCCTTATGTGTATGTTAAAAGATCTCATGTGTAATTGAAGGGTACGTGTTGAAATTTGAAATTTTGGGTCGCTTAAGAGAGTGGACTCAACTGTTGCGGGGATGAATGCGAGATTTGCAGAAGATTACAGCACTGGATGATCTGTGTTTTCACAAACTTATAAATGAATTGAGTTTAATCTCATTATGGTATTGTGGCATCAATAGAGTAAAAGTGTTATACACATTGAGTGTACCTTGATCTATAGCTTCGAGCCAAGTGGGGGAGTCTGCTGTGAGCAGTTGACTTCATAGTTAGGTGCTATGTTGGTTCAGTTTGGGGCATGTGAGTGAATTAGCTATGGCTAGAGTAAAGGCAAATTTTGACAAAGGTTATATTAGGCTTCATAGGGTATGAGAATCACGGAATGTCTAGAGTGTGGTTGGTAAAGAATGCTCGGTGCATAGAGCAGGCATTTGCTTGGTTGTATGGGGATGAGGATTTCATTTTACGGTGTCGGAGTAAGTTGCAGTTTGAATAAAGGGTGAATGACTTTAGAGAATGGTTCTAATGTGTTCAAGGTTCTACAGGGAACAATCGGGTATCTTAAGGTTGTGTAGGTGGTTAGAAACTGTTACTGTGGTATTTCTATGTGAATTATGGGATTCTATCTGTTAGTATCAGGAAAGTAAAGGTAATGGGCTTAGATTCGCAGGAAGTTCTTCAAAGTAAAGTATTCCAGAATGTGGTGTTTATGGGAATATTTGAGAGAGTATTCAGCGGCTTATGGGCCTTAGACAGCGTGGAGTTATGTTTGGGTCTCGTGAGGTNGCAGCAATGCTCTTGGGTTTTGATGGCTTGCTTAGCTTGGTCTAGTTAGAAGGATTCAGTCCTGGCAGTTTAATTTGTGCAAACCAAATTCGGGAGTCCTTGATGGTTTTTACCGCGGTTTGGAGATGTATATTTTCTATGGGAATGCAGAGCATGGGAGGTGTTGTGACTTTTCTTCTAGATGGGACCAATGGAAAGTTCTTGACTAGTTGAGTATGTAGATTTCTGTGGCTCGGAAGGGAGATGAAGTTCTCATGTTATACTAGGATGGTATGGTATATGCGGTATGTAGTGGAGGATCGAGATTTGCGTGTGTAGAGTTATAGTTCAACTCTGAAAGGAAGTTCATAAAACTCTTAGGCAGCGGGTAGCCTCAGATGGTTAAGGGAATGATATTTCTAATTAGAAGTGATTTGATGATAGTATATGTTCAGAAAAAGGGTAATGTGATTAAACTGAAGATACTTTGGTAGTATGGCGGCCTTTTCTTGTTGGATCGACTGGTGGTATTTGGGTTTGCTTAGTGGCGCAGGGAAATTTTAGAGTATCTATCATAGAATGATTGGGTATTAAAGGTGTGCAGGTGTTCAGCTAGAGAAATTGGGATCGGATATGATAATTCATGCGCCATGTGGATATGGAGACGGAAGTTCTCATATACAGGCTATAATGTGGTTGTAGATCATGTGTTTCAGCACTGTTTGGCAGCTACTGGGATTTGGAGGCCTGAGTTGATCTTTCTTTGCTTGGTATGTTAGATTTTTGGATATGATATTGGGGTGTAGACTGGTTGTCTCAGTGTTGGGTTATTCTGGACTATTGCGCTATGGGCTATGCCGGAAATGCCACGGGTTGAGTGGCGAGGTGTGTCAGATTACGTTCTAGCAGAGTGGTTTATCTTTCAAAGACCCAACGGACGGCTGGGAAGGATTTCCTTTCTTAATTGGGCCTTCGTGATGGATGTCAGTGCAGAGGTTTCTACCATTGATTCAGTTTTGGTGTTGAGGCACTTTTCGGATGCGTTTCTTATGGCCGGGCATGTCATCGGGCGAGGTTGAGGATTTCGGTATTGATTTGGTGCCGGGAACCGTATCGTATGGCTCCGGTAGGAGTTGTAGCAGTGGAAGGAGCAGTTTCAGGCTTCCTTGATAATGAGTTCATTGGCATGCCAATGTGGATGTGTGTTCTAGCTTGAGACGGCTTGGTTGGCCCCGAATTTTATTGTTGAGGGGTAGGTTGATTCGATCGTTATTGAGCTTGCTAGTAATCTGGGAGACCTGTGAGTTTCCTTTTTGTGTTGCAGGATGTTATGATTTGCTGGTTATAGGCACATATGGTGCGGTTCAATTGGGGTATCTTAGTGGAATTCGAGCGGGAAGAATAATTAAGCGTTTCTTAGTGAATGACATATTGGTTATGTCCTATCGGTTTGCGTGGCATATGATATTATTTCACCGTGGATGTAATGATTTGCCTCGGTTCCAGACATCAAATTATGCGTGGCTGCCAAATTTAAGCATAGTGACTGGTGGTATTTCATGTGGAGCAGTGTTTGGATAGGGTCACGCATAGTAGCAAGGCTACGTAGAGGTGTGACCTTTCGGGGTATATTCATGTGTTCTATTTATATAATGTGAGGCAGGGTCTCAGCCTTGTGTTGTGATGGTACTGATGAGCTTGACGTACAACTCTTTCGTTTGGCGGTCATTTTCATGATTTGAGTATATTTAGACCGTTTCTTATTGGTGCGTGAATTATGCAAGTAGTGGCTTAGGCCTGTATGGATGTGTCATGTCACTAGAGTGGTGTGTTGGATTCGAGGTGATCATTGGGGTCATTAATGAATATGAACGGATTTGATTCCAGCTTGTTGGAAGGATAATATTGAGGTTCGGCTCAGAAATCTGCAGTGGTATTATCTAAAGGGAAGTGACTTCTTGAATGGTGGACCTGAGAGATGGTTACGGTTTATTGCATGTTTCATTTATCATTAGCAGTATATAGAAGTGTTTGAATAAGACCTTAGTTGATAAAAGGTTTTCTACCGGTACTCGGGTGTTGTGTACAGCTGCTATGAATAGAAGTTATTGTTTCGAGTGTTTGAGTTATGTGGTATATCGTATAATTGCACCTAAGGTTGCAGGTATGGGGTATTACAGCTGGTTCGGACTTATTCTGAATATAGATGTGAGGTTCTGATCTTGTGTATGATTTTGGAAAGTGAAATATGGTTATATGATTTATGGGCTAGACTGGATTGTGTGGTTTTAGTTAAAATGTGTTATCAGACCTATATGAGATAGGGTGACGTGGGATCACCCCCGGGTATATGCTTGGTAAGGTCATTCAGCTATTGGTTGGCTTCTAGGACAACTCTAGGTACGTTCGAGACGAACGTGTGTTTAAGTGGGGGAGGATGTAACGACCCAACCGGTTGCTTTGAGCTTTTGCACTTTGATCGCCAGTTCTCGAGCATGACTTGCCCCGTGTTATGCATTATGACCGATGTAGATCGTTGGTTTTGGCTTTCAGAAAAATCGAAATGAATTTGAAAGAATGGTCTCAGTTGAAGGCTTTGAATTTGTAAGGGTTGACCAAGAGTTGACTTATTTATATATGAGCTCGGATCAGAATTTTTATGATTTGCCTAGCTCCGTTGGGCGATTTATGACTTAGGAGTGCTATCGGAATGCATTTTGGAAGTCCGTGGAAGGATTTGACTCGAATTGGCAAAGTTAGTATTTTGGCGAATTCCGGTTGATAGGTGAGATTTTGATCCGAGGGTCAGAATGGAAGAATGGAATTCTGAGAGTTGTTGTATCTTCATTTTGTCATTTGGGATGTGTGTGCAAAATTTTAGGTCATTCGGACATCGTTTGGTCGGGTTTTTGATCGAAAGTGTATTTCAGAAGTTTTTGGAAAACTTAGGCTTGAATCCGATATAATTTGATGGTTTCAATGTTGTTTGATGTGTTTTGATGAATAGAACGAGCTTGGGTGATGTTTTAGGTTGGGTTGGCACTTTTGGTTGAGGTCCCGGGGGCCTCGGGTGATTTAGGATGGCTATCGGGATGAGTTTTGGACTTGTGCAAATTGCAGGCCTGCTGCTTCTGGTATTTCCGCTTCTGCGGAAAAGGAACCGCCGAAGCGGTCTCATAGGTGAGGAAGATAGATTGCAAGAGCGGTTTTCGTGTGGGCTTGGCAGGACCGCAGATGCGAAGTGGGGACCGCATCTGCGGAGTCGCAGATGCGACTTTTGGACCAAAGAAGCGGTATATGGGGCCTTGGTGATTTCTACCGGAGCGGACATTTGACCGCAGAAGCGGAGCCGCATAAGCGGAAATGGGACCGCAGAAGCGGATCATGGACATAAGTGAATTTCCGCAGAAGCGGATATTGACAGCAAAAGCGAAAGTCGCAGAAGCGACAATATGACCGCAAATGCGGTAATGACTGGGCAGAATATTTAATTGGTCTTCTTCGTGAATTTTTGAGGGTTTCTCATTTCTAACTTCGGACTTGGAGAATTATGGGCGATTTTGCAGATGGATTTCAAGGAGCTTCGATAAGGTAAGGATTCTTGGACTTAAAACACAATCCTATGGTATTATTACATGAATTAAGGCTGAAAATCTAAGAAAAATTATGGGCATAAATGGTAGTTTAGGGCTTGAAACTTAAGAGAGCAAAAATTGGGATTTGTGGGGTCATTTGGACTCGGATTTAGGTATTCTTCATATGTATAGACTCATGGCGAGATAAGGAACCCGTTGATGTAAGATTTTTTGAATTTCAAGAAGTAGGCCCGGGGCTCGGGTTTTGCCAATTTCGGGATTTTTAATATTTTTTTATCATTTTCGATTGGGTATTGTTCCTTGGGTATATTGTGACGTATTCATTGTGGTTTTGGTCAGATTAGACATGCGAGGAGGCCGATTTGAGAGGCAAGGGCATAGCGAGCTAGAGATATCGCCGGTTCGAGGTGAGTAATGAGTTTAAATGATGTCCTGAGGGTTTGAAACCCCGGATTGCACAACTTAGTGCTATATTGAGGTGAGACACGCGCTGGATGATGAGCGCGGGGTATTTTATTGTTGGGGATTGTGACTTGGTCCGTCCCGATTGATTATTTTTATCGCATATTTGACTGAAACTTATTTGTTATCATCATGATTTGGGTTGATTGACATATTTGGGCTTCGTACCAACTATTTGAACCCTTCGGGGATTTTTATCACTATTTCCTCACTATTTTGACTTATATTTGAACTCAGTCCTGTTGACAATTATTGTTTTACAAACTCAGCTACTTTTATACAGATTTGAAACTCAAATGATATTTCTAAATGATATTTTGTGCTGAGAACTACTGTTTTACAAATGCCCAAGGGGCTTGTGATGATTTCCGGACTGAGTGAGGCCGAGGGCCATATGTGAGGATCTGCTGATTGATATGAGGTCGAGGGCCTGAGCTACTATTTATGCCATGCGGTGGCTTGAGTGATGTGAGGATATGCTAAGTGATGATGCCACGAGGTGGCTTGATATAGCGCTTGGGCCGTAAGGGGCCCCTCCGGAGTTTGCACACCCACAATGACCACGGGTACCCATTGTTCTAAGTGATTGATACTATGCCCGAGGGGCTGATATGAGTGATTGTGAGGTTGCCCGCGGGGCTGATATCATTCTGAGAGTGAGCCCGAGGGGCTGATACTGTACTGAGTGATAGGCTGATATGAGTGATTGTGAGTGAGCCCGAGGGGCTGATACTGTACTTGTTATTTGATGTTTTGCCCGAGAGGCGGATTTCTACTTGTTATTTTGATACTGTGCCCGATGGGCATATTTTACTTGTTATTTATTGCCAAATTACCTATTTTACTTGTTTTAAAAGAGATTTCATTCGATATTTCACTGATTTACTGTTTTAAGTGATTTTACTACTTCTGTATGGAATGCTTTATGCCTTTACGTGTTTTCTTGCTTTCAGCCATTATTTATATTTATTACTCACTAGATCGGAGTACTCACATTACTCCTTGCACCGTGTGTGCAGATTCAAGCATAGCAGATTCCCACTCCTGAGAGCTGATCCTTCCTTTCCAGGCGGTGTTTCAGAGACTACGAGGTAGTTGTTGGCGTCCGCAGCCCCGTGCCTCCCTTATCTTATGATTTCCATATTATTCGACTATTGTATCAGATCTTCATATTTAGTAGACTCGTGCCAGGATTCTTTAGTTGCTCGTAACTTGTGATACCCCGATTAGGACTGTGTTGGGTTGTATTTCCACTAATTAATATTATTAAGTCATATTTTAGCTGTTTATTCATGTTTAAATTATTTTTGAAAAGACGATTTGGGTTAGTTGGCTGGCCTCGTCTTCACGAGAGGCGCCATCACGACCAGTGCGGGGTTTGGGTCGTGACAGTTTAATACTTGTAGTTGGTTTGGGGCATGATAGAATTGGAAATTATTGTGCATTATACAAACTTGATCCTCCTAGGATCATAACCTCCATGTTTCTCCTATATGTTGGTTATTCTAGTAGAGTTACAGGCATGTCAGCACTCCCTATTGTTGTGCATGCCCAAAGTTAACCCATGCTTAAATATATAGGCTCCTTGCAATGACCCCTAATCCCCTATCCCCTTTGTGTGAAGTTATTGATTTCCTGAAATGTTAATGGTTGTCTCCCATCATCCTTTCCCTCTTCTTTATTCCCTCAGCTCTTAAAACTTTGTTTCCGCACTTTTACTCTCTTCTTAGACTTAAGTTCTACCCCCCCCCCCCCAT